>JMRO03000096.1:0-104748 GCA_000743665.3 Scytalidium sp. 3C
CGCATCCAAATTTATAAAGTTTCCCTTGTTTTGCCGACCAGATTCTTTTTTTTAATGAAAGTGAATAAGTTTTTTTTCGTTTAATTTTATCTTTTTAAATTCGTTTCCAATTTTAATATTTATATCAATGAATTCATTAAATATTTTAAACTAAAATCGCTAATACAATTTCTATCAGATTTCTTTCTTCAATCTCACACAGTATTAATTCATCAAAGCAGTTTTTCTTTAATTAATTTATATTAAGTATTATCTAAATAAAATAGTATATTCGTGAATTCCTTTAATTTATTTGAAATAAATTAATTATTATTCTGTATTCCGGGTTTCGTTAACATTTTTTCAAAGATATAATAACTCAGTTGTATAATTATTATAATTAGTCAAAAGTTTTCTTGTTTCAGAACTTCGAGTAATTTTGTTTGTGAAGAACTAGTTATTTTAAAAAAAATTTAAATTACTTAATAATAATTTCTTTTAAATAAAAAACAGTTTACAAAACTTTTTAAATATCTGAGAAAAACAGAATTTGGTTCAAAACTAAATAAGTTCCCGTTTAAACTAAATATAATTTAAATTTCCTTTAATCTCCGTAAAAAAAATCAGATTTAGCAATTTTAAATTCTTTAATCTTGTCTCTAAACATGTTTATTGTTGCTTGAAGTTTAATTGCGATTGACTAAGAAATTTACTTGGTTTTTTTCTTTGAAAAACTTTTTATATTCGAAAATATAAACAATAGAACTTTTTTCTTTTCCTTTGGTGACATAACAAATTCTTCTTCAGAAGCTTTTTCGGATTCTTTTTCTGATTTTTCTTTTTTTGAAGTTTTTTCGTTACTATTTTCCGGTTCATTTACTTCCTCAAACTCACGATCTTGATTTATATATAATATTTAAAATATAACAATCCTTTTGTACATATCATAATCATATGACAATACAATAGATAAAAAGACAATCAAATATATAAATTAAACGATAAAACTTTAGAATAATAATGAAATGTATTAAAATGTTACTTAAGTTGAACACACGGTTTCTATCTACTATAATAAAGATTGTGATTTAAATAGACAATTGACTTATGTTAGGTATTAGTGCTCTAGAAGTCTAAAGCTTTAAACCCTTTAGATTTCTATACCCTTATGTGACTTCCTACAGGTGGGAGGTGCCATGGTACCTAGGCCGAGACCTGTAACAATTTTTGAAAAAATAATATTATATATTGCTTTAATAATTATTTAAAATTCTTACTTTCAGTAATATTAGTTTTAGACCAAGGATATAAAAACAAAAGCTTATATAAGAGAAGTTTATTAAAGAGTTTTCTACTATAATAGCTAAAAAATTTCTTGTTCCGAGTATAGTAATTATCGACAAAAAAAACTAAGTTTGTTATCTTTAATATCACTGATTTTACGAAATTTACTTCTCCTTCTATTACAAGCAATAACAATAAGAAAAAATACTGTAGTAAGTGTAATAAGAAAATTCTTAAAATATTAAACTACTGTTTTGAATATAACAAATGTTATGTAAGTACAGTTTATTAGAAATTTTACTTTGAGTAAGTTCCTAATATTTAATCTAATAAAAAAAAATATTGAAACGTAACAAAAACAGTAATAATACTTCTATTTCTACAGTTTTAGTTCGTTAAGATTTAAACTTAGTATATTTTCTTACTTATAGAAATATACTCTTTTAGAATAGTTTTATTAGTTTAAGCAAAGATTTTTAGAAGAATTTACAATTTTAGCTGTAATAACACTTAATGTTGAAATCTAATAAGTTCTCAAAGCGAATTTATTTGTTTGAGATAATTTAATGTATGATTTCAGTTATTTTATAACGACTTTTAACTACTTAAAATAATTCACAAAAATATTTTTTTACTATAACCTATTTCTTTTGTTTTATTTGATAAAAGAACTAGAGAAATATATTATATAAGTTCTATATGTTTTATAGTATTTATAAGTAATAGAATACAAACAACTTTTGAGTTTAATCGTGTTTTCTATAGTTCGCAATTATTTGTTAACTTTATTTTATCTTTTTTTTTACGCGAAAATAAAATAGTTTTAGATAAAGTATTTGATAGCCTTATTTTCAAGGAAATAAATCAGTAATTATGCAAAATTTTATAAATTAACAGTATATCAGTTATTTTTAATAACTTTCTTTTTGACTTAAACTAAAAGTACAAAGTTTGACAAGTTATTTTAGCTTTAATTAATTACTAAATTATATACCAAAGACTTATGTATACAAGCTGCGAAATTATAGTTAAAACATATCGAAAAATTAATATTCAATTTTAAAGAATAAATTTCAAGTAAGAGTTTTGTAAATCGTGTGTTATAGGAAAAGCAATTGATGTATTAAGAAAAGAAGTATTTGTTATTTACGAATAATTTCTTAATTTTGTATACGTTGACTTAATTTAACACAAATATATAAGATACTTAAGATATTGTTATAGTATTTATATAATCGACGTTTACTCTAATTTTTATTAAATTAAGTTCTATTAAACTAAAAACTAAACTTACGTTTAGTTAAAACAATAAATTATTTATGTTAAATATCAAACGAACTATAAAATTAAGATTATAAGTTTTGATAGTAGAATTGAGTTTGGATAATCAATTACCGAATTCAAACGTAATAAATTTGTTAATTAAAGTAAAGCTTTAAATATTATGATTTTTAAAATTATTTCACACTCGTCATAAATGAACAAAAAAATGAAATAAGCAAATAGATTTATTTTCGAAAAAGTTTATATTGTTATAATTGTAAATAAAGTCTTAGAATATCTTTGGTTATTTGTTATAGAAAATGTTATAGTTATATTAAATCTCTTACTTATTCAAGCAAATAAAGATATAATAAACCTGTATGAACTTGTAATTACAAAGTTAAATATACTTAAATAAGTTCAACAACTGTATATCAAATATTTACGGACTTACTTTTGTTATATATATTATTATATGAAACTCGTAAAGTATAATAACTCTAATAAATTCACCTCGCGAACAAAGAAAAGATAGTTGATTAATTACAGTGATTTTTATAGTAAGATTTATTGGATTTAAAACTTACAAAAAAGTAAAATTATTTAAGCTAGCGTTATCAAATTCTATAAAAGACTGAATTAAAATAGAAATAAGGAACAAAAAAACCTTGAATATAAAGTGATATTTGCAGATTTATTAATCTCAGACTTTGAGAATATTTTTAGAAGATCTAGTGTTTTTACAAAATTTATAATATATAATTAATGTATTATTATTGAATTTCTATTACTAGCAGAAGATATAACGTCTAAGAAAACATAAGAAAAACACTAGGATTTTATAATTGAATAATTACTGACGCTTGAGTTTATACTAAAGTTTAATTACAGATTATAAACTAAGTTTGAAACAACTGTTACAGACGAATTCTTCGATATAGAAGAACAAACTTAAATTAATAATGAAATTCCGATACTACCTGAAAACACGATAATTGAATATATAGTTTATTTATAATTTGTTTAATGTTCTCGAGTTATAAGAGTGTTATTTGAAAATTTAATTGAAAATTTATAACACTATTTTTTGAAATATAAAGAAACCAGAGAAAGTTATTATAAAAAATTAAATAATAGTAAACACCTAAAGCAAAGTTATTTTACGAGTTATTTGGTAGATTTTACAAACAAAGTTTTAGAAATCTATGTATTGTCAATTATAAAAATTTAACATAATCTTAATATAATAAATCAGATACTAATTTACGTCTCCAAGAATTACAAACAAACTCGTAATTACTCTGATTTCGAAACACGTTGGAAACTGGTAATAAGAACTCAAATCGATAGTTTTTATAATCGATAAATTTATTAGTTTGTATAATATAAAAACAATATAACAATATTACTAAAAAAATAAGTTTATAACAAAAAATTTAATACTAATATAAATGAATAGAAAACATATACTCGTTAAATAATCTATAGTAACTTTAAAAATAAAAATTAAAACGTTTAAGATATTTATATTACAGTTACAAACAGTATATTAATGAAAATTTTTCTAGCGTTAACAGCTATAAAAAGCTTTGAATAATACTAATATAACTTTAAAACAGTTTTCTTAAATGTGAATATCTTATTTAATACTGAATATTATATAGAACAATTTTATAATTTCGTTGAAAATAATAACAAAGTTTAAAGATTATAGAAAACGATGTACAAATTCAAAAAAAGTTTGTTATATTAGTTTTTAACGATATTACTAATGATAGAACAACTAAAATTTCAATTTTTTGATTCAGATATATGTTTTTTTAAGTATAATACGAAAAGTGTTTTTATTGTTTTATATATTAACGATTTATTGATTTCAGTATTTACAGTTAAAACAATTTATAAAATATATGATAAACTCTCCAAATATTTTATTTTTAAAAATATAAGATTTGTTAAAAGATTTCTAAGTTTCGATATTGTCTGTAATTGCGAAAATCGAACTGTTTTTCTATTATAAAAAAATTTACACGCGATTTATACTTGTGAAATTTAGTTATTTTAATTTGAATTTTGTAAAGATTCTATAATAAACAAATAAATTTGAGTTATCATATACCTAAGATCTAATAATTACAGAAACAAAATTTTATATTAAAAAAACAGAATCTTTGAATTACTTGTTAGTAAACTTATATCTTAATATTATTTACATAATTTCGAAGTTATATAAAACGAATTCAAAGCTATTATAATAATATATTAAATTTATAAAATATTTGTTTCGATATTTTAAAAGTACAATAAGTTTAAGACTTTTATTTAAAAGTAAATTACAACTCACAAACCTTAAGTTTTGTATTTATACTAATATTTTATTTACAAATAATTTTTTAATATATTATTCGATTAAAAATTACGTTGTTTTTTTAGTAAAAAGACTTATTCTTTGGAAATATAAGAAACAAATGTTTGTAATACTTAGTTTAACAAAAGTAAAGTTCACGAATCTTACGTTAGTTATGTTATTGTTATAATAAATTATTTAAATACTCAAGAAATATAAATATTTTTAACTTATATTTATTATTTTTTATACTGATAATATTAATACTTATATCAACGTTATAAATTCTTTTAACATAGCCTGAATATATTATATTAATATTTGTTATAAATAAGTTATTAAGAAAATTCACGAAAAAAAGTTTAAGATTTGATATATAAAAGAAAATGATATAATAATAAATGATCTAACAAAATTTCTGAATCAAGAAAAGTACTTGAAATTTATTAAACAACTAAGAATAGTTGTTTAAAACATGTTATAAAGAAAGTTTACAAACAGAGGAATTAAACTTAAAATAAGAAAATAATTTTCTTTCGAAAAACTCATCGGTTTTGAGTTTTTTGAGCGTTTGCGTGTAATTTAGATTTTGTAGTTAGTTTCGCGTTTGGTTGTGGGGGTGTGTTGTAAGTACGCGGTGTCACATGACAACCACGTGACCTAGCCGACAACCACCGCTCGCTCAGGTAGATAGGCTCATAACTAGGCTTAGTTCTCCAGTAGCATCATATAGAGCACTTCTCCCCATAATAATTATACGTAAGATCCATTAAAAGGGATTCTAATGTCAAGGCGAATAACAGCGCGCAGTCATATGACTATTCCCTTGCTATCCAATCTACCTTACTTGCCCGTAATCAACTTCGATCGATCCATGATGGCTTGTGCCGACTCCCTCAACTCTTTCCTCAGAGATGGCAAATCAACACCTACTAGCTGCCCCTGTTCTTTTAACACTACCCTATCCACCATTACAAGATCAATATCTGAGGCATTTGCGTATAAAACAAGAGCCTTCACAGGATCGGGTGCCGGCACAAGCCTCAGATCATTACACCGTGTCACCAATAAATCTGCTCTCTTTCCAGGGGTTATGCTCCCCACGACATCCTGGAGACCCATGGCCTCCGCACCGCCCATGGCCTCCGCACCGCCCATGGTCGCCATTCGCAGTACGCCCTTGCAGTTTACGGTTATCTTCTCCAACAATTTCTCCTCAGCTTCGCTATCGAGATAGCGCTGAGACCGCAACAGAAGTCGCATTTGTTGGAACATGTCTGCCGCATTGTTCGACGTCAAATCGACTCCCAAGCTAGCAATACAGCCATGGCGGGCTGCTTTGAACGCAATTGGCCTTCCAATGTCCATCTGCAGCTCAGTCTCTGGTGTTGTAGATAGTGAAACTCCAGCTCGCTTGATAGCATCAAGCGTGTCACCATAGAGCGTTGCGCCGTGACTAAGGCAGAGGTCGGGTGCCAGAAGTCCTTCCCCTTCGAGCTCATGTACCAGATGCTTGGCTCCGGAGTACTTACCTAGCCCAATATGGCCAGTAATTACGGCGGCTCCGATNAGAGCGGCCNAAATTTTATTTCCTCGATGCACTGCAGGAGAGGGGTGAAGTCAACCTCGGTAGGAGCGAGTCCAAATCGCAAGAGGTCGGTTTTCGAATTTATGGGGAAGAACTGCTCTTTGATACGCCTACAGTCGGCATAACGCCAATCAGGGGTACTAGTTAGTGTGGCAACACCATCAAGCAGGCCCTGGTGAATCGGATTCTCATAGAGGCAGTAGCAGAACACTCCACGAACTTTAACATCTAAAAAGCCTTTGATAGCGGCATCAGCATGAGCGGGTGAGTTCATGATATGTGCGTGGTCAAGGATAAAGGTAAACCCCCAGTCGATTGATTCTAGGCAGCCACAATAGTTCCCCAGGTTCGTATCTTTTGGGGTGTAACATGATCCGAAAGTACGACGGATGTTAGACATGTAATCGGCCACAACATAATCTGACACAACTTTGCGCAATTGAGTTTGCCATGTATGCCGATGGGTATCAATAAAACCAGGGGAAATAATGGCATCAGTGGCATCTATGATTTTGGCATTGGTGGGAGCTCGTATATTTCGATCCACCTCCTTGATAAGACCATCCTCAACGAGGACATCGCAGTTTATCTCGGTGCCAATGGATGGATCCACGGATACAACGGTACCATTTTTTATAAGATAAGTATCCTTCATTTTGAAATCAGTCGTAAGGGCTTCTCAAATTCGATCTAAGTTGAAAAGATGTCTAGGAGATATGGAGAAGCAGTCTCCATATTTATAGAAGTCGCAGATATGCCCAAGGCACGTTTCGTTCTCCAGTCCAACTCAGCTCAAAGCCGTAGAGTTTGATCATGGAACAAATCTCCCTTTTCTGACTAGTCTTTGTTCCATGCTTACAACCGATGCTGGGGGTTTGTGGGAGATCTACATCTCTGTACGAGACTTCCCAATATTATCACGTGATTCCCCGACAGTTTGCCGGCTCTCGACCTGAGCTTGAGACCTGCGGATCTAGTGGATGTTGCGGATGATGACAATTATCGCTGCTCATGGACTGCTAGTGGATTGCCAAGAGTAGGCTTGGATACAAACGAAACGGCATGCTCGCGTTCATTGCGGAGAATGGATAATAGGGATTGGTCTTCGTAGGGAAGAGAAACTACGCGGGGTCCCCAAGGAATGTGGCTTGTACTTTGCTGGGGAGATGAAATGGAGAGATAGTCTAGGTGTCTAGAAGCATACTCTGACTAACTGATTTTGTAGTTCCAACTATTGATTAATTGAACAAGCAATATCTCTAATCGCTGAACATCTTCCCGTATTTAAACCCCTCGTGCGTCTTGATTTTGACCCAGTCCACGGAACATCCATTCCATCGTTATATCTCGTCCGAATTACCTATATTCTTGATTCTGAATCTATCTCTTCCCTAATTGGCCCCTTATAACAACATCTCTCTTGTTTCAACAATGGCAACCTACGTTCCAAATCCCGAGGGCATAAAGTCCGCTGACGAGCAGACGGGAAGTGCTCATCTCGAGCGCATGAAGTCAGCGGGAGCTATCACAATCTCTCCGGAGCTTTTCGAAAAGGTGTGCCCTGTGGATTTCTATTTCTACCCTTCTAATTGCCTTTCAGCTATATTTGACTCCAAAAATGAATACAACCGTAGATTACCGAAAACAGTTTGCCAACCCTACTCCCTTAGGCCTACTCGGGTACTTCATTCTTCACCCGTATCTAGAGATATCACTGATATATGATCAGTTATGCTATCTCTGTTTGTACTTTCTGGACAGTTATAATGGGGTGGGGAGATGCGTCGTCACTGGCTGCCGTCACGTAAATATCCGAAGTATCCGTCCTNATATCCTCCATCTCTAATTATAAGACAGTGGTATTTTCTTTTTTACTGGCCCTCTGCTTCTTGTTATGGCTACCATTCTTGAATGGGTCATGGGAAACTTCTTTCCCATGATGTGTTTCGGTCTCTTCTCCGTATTTGGGTTGTCCTTTGGCGTTCTTCAGCTTCCGACACCTGGTCTCGCTGCCTCCTACTCCAAGACCGGCGACATGGCAGAAGGCTTGTCTTCGCAGGGTTACAATGCAACGGTGGCCATGTACTTGATTGTATGGGGCTTTGCCATGTTTACATTTTTCATCTTTACTCTAAGAATAAACATGGTGTTTGCTCTAATATTCTTGACGGCTTTTATTGGGGTCTTCTTGCTCTCAGGGGCTTATTGGCAGGTTTTGGTTGGAAATATGGCCATTGCATCACGACTGCAAAAGGTAAGCATATATAAAAGCCATTGGATAGAGAAATTTTAATTTTCTGTTAGGCTGGTGCAGCTATACTGTTCGTAATGGGGCTGCTTGGGTAGTATATTTTAGTTGTCCTTATGGCTGCAGAAATGCGTATGACCCTCGATCTGATGTCGACCTCGCGGAAATGGAAAAGACTAAGTAAGGTTGCTATCTGGACCACGACTTTGACCAAGTTATGAAATATGGAGCGGCCTTTTGAACTATGCTGATAGGTCAGTACAACTTCTCTATAGAGGTATAGCATTTCATGGTCGGTTATCCTGAAATTCTGAATCTTGATTAATGTATTTATTCTTGCATGGGCATATAACGCATATTCCAATCCCGTCATTGTATTTGAATCCGGCATGCTGGCTTACCTTTGGAAAAATATGCCAGATCTCAATTTAGAAGGACTGATTTCAAGCCTCGTTTTACCGCTATCAATACAACTGGTTCGCTTTAGTTGAGACAGCAATTGACAACAAATGAACTTATAATTATTTTATATCTAAGCTTCCATCCCCGTTAAGTGTCAACTCCATAGTGTTGCCAATTCTACCCACGTTGAGTATATCTCACGAGCTGAGATGTTATTGACATGGCAATATTAATTATGGCTGGAAAGAAAAAACTTCTGACCAAGTGTCAAACAGCGGAATGTCATGATCCTCGGGAATTTGATTCCAGTAAACGAATGGTATGTCAGCACTGAACAAATTTGGGTCAAGATATAGCTGAAAAAAATCTGGGGGTTGAAGGCTGAGGTCATTGTTAACATCGGGGGCTTGCTCCAGTTCTGCAGTAGACGTTGTGAGACTAACTTGGATACTACTTGCTGCCAGGCTGATTACTGGATATTCTGTCTTGCTTCTTCATATGGTATATTGCCTACGACATCCGGGACCACCAGTGGATCATTCTTTTTTATCCAGCAATAATTCAGGAGCGATGCCCGAGGTTCTATGGAGGTACAAAACATAATCTGTGTTAGATGCGATGTTATTATTCTGAGGCGAAAAGGTACCATACAAACGCTGCTTCATCGTTATTTTCTGGAAGGATATCCTATATGCAGCATGGATGTCCATTCCTGATATGTTGTTGAGATTTCAGCATGCTTTCTGAGGCTGAATCGCGTTGGCTATGTTACATGCGGAACTCCAATCGCGTCTCTCATCATTTCTCATGAAATATTTCTCTCCAGCGTGAACGCCATATCATACCAGCAAAGTACTGTCCATATCTGTACACGAAGCTTTTGTACCCAGTCCGATGACCTGCTGTGGTTGGGTGCGCTCTCCCTTTTGACTGTCGCCGTCCAGCGAGGCCAGAGTCATGACCCTCATATAAAATATCGACGCTTATTGTAACGTAGATGAATTAATTTAAATCCTGTCTACGCCTATCTATGATGTACTATAGAGTAAATAAACAGGGCTGGTAAGCAGCTCCAGGGCCAGGAGCTGACGTAAGGGAAAGATAACTGTTGCAATCTACAGGTTACTCGCGATCTTTAGGCTCATAGGTAACAACTTGAATTCAACAACTAATTCAACTGTGCTTCGGTGGGCAAATACCTTCATACTTATAGACCTCCATCGGTCATAAGGAGCTGAACTTGTAGTTCCTTTCGTCCTTCCTTTGACCCGTAAGCCGGCCCGTAATAAGTAGCTATATAAGATTTGAGGTGTGCTACCTTAGATCTAAGGCACACTCCAACAATAACAATTGGACGCCAAAAAGATGCAACCATCAACGCCTTCGCTATGCATTCTGAACATGCAGAGGGAGACAATCAAAAGCTTCACAGCATGGGCTGAATCTGCTTGTCCTGGTGCCGATGCGGGGCACTCCAGTACATAGCCATAGGAAATGGCTTATCCTCCGCATCCCAAAATCCGTCGTCACCACCTATCGCTCGCTTCCGAAAGCCCTGCACAAACCGCCGCAGCAAGGATTCAGCCTCATTGCGTCCTGCACTCCGCTTTGGCCACTTGGTACGCAGCGCATCAAAGTCATCGCCGATGAGCAAGTTGATGGTTTTTGTGGAGAAAAGAAGCTCGTACGCTTCGAGCGTTAGAAAGGGGCTGTATACCAGTGTCGCATCATCAATGTGGCGTGCGGCCTCTCCCAATTCCGTTGCCGAGGGTGTCGAGAGGATGCGCACGCCTAGAGCTTGCAGGAATGCCTCATCCGTTTTAGAGAATGACGGATCTTGCGCATACACCTGAATCCGTGGCTCATATTGCCGCAGGTGCTCTGTTATGGCGAGAAATATTGTCAATTGTTTTATCCTCCGGCTCTGGTCTACGGATTTTAAACTCCCCAAACCCAGGGATATTACTTTGGTAACTGCCGGTCTGTTTTTGGATTCAAGCAGATTGGTTACTGAAAGGGAAAAATTTGACTCGAGGTAGCGACTTCGGGTTTCCTGGTATAGGTTGTGGAGCTGCTGAAGCTCTCGCGATGAGAAAGCTTTGGACTTCGCTGTTCGCTTCGGCCTGCTGGCCCTCTCGATCTCGACCGCGTGAGGCATGGTTTCCAATCTGCAGGGGGTGCAATGGTTGGACGCTTCATCGTCAGTACTACTGCCATTTTATAACTATATCTCATCGCAACAACGCAACATATTACGGTATAACAGATTATGCTACGATCGATTTCGGATTTATACGATGACGTATTTTTTCGGGGTTTTGGGCTTTGCTTCCTGCCTGTGCTGTGTAATCGCGATGGAAGCCACGGCGGATTACCAATGTGCCAATGCTTATGAATCGAGCCTGTTGGCCGTATCCCGTCCTCCGTCCTCCGAACCTACCCAATATGGTACGGCGAGACCGGCCGAGAGCGAGAATCACCTGCCCAACTACACGCTCGGCGTTTAACAAGTTGAGCCATAATTATTGAATAACTACTTGGGTTTCAAAGACTTGTACGAGAATCTGATACGACCGACTCTGTATTGCACTCATAACTTCGAATATCTTGCCCCGAAAGACAAGTCGCAGCAGGTTTGTCACGTGATATTATCGGGAGTTACCGGGAGCCTCCTTTTGCTCAGTGCCTTACGAGTCAGTGCAGGGACAAAAAGGCGGGGTGGAGGACTATCTCATCCATCACGTGATTATTTATCACCAGGAGAGATATAAGTCCTCCGGGAACCAGAATTTGCGTCGTGGCTGGTATTCCTGTTGACTTAGTATATCATAGCTTTGGAGTTGTTGAAATAAATGTAGAAGATAAGCACGGCATAGTTAGATTCCTTCATGTGCCAGGATTGCTGTCGAAGAGAGAAGTACACCGCGTGCCTCCAGAGAAATCTACTTTTGTTCTAATCAGCCATATAAGACTCTCCAAACAGCCCCCAAAATATGAACAATAAACTATTCGCAGCTATAATCCGTGACGTACAGTAGCATGTTCGGCATGGGAGTTGTGAGTGTTCCTACTTGTTCTCGGAAGCAGGCTAAATTGCGCGACATGAAGCCAAGAAAAAGGCGCCCGGCCGATAGAACGCCAAGCAGCCTCATGCCACAACGATGATCGGCCAGACGCCTTTTCCGCAGCTGCCACAACTACAAGGACTATGGCGCAGATATCCATGGCTAGAGCCGCTTGGCATGCAACTGCAAAAATATTCCGAGCTCACACTGCCTTTCTGTCGCTACTGGGAGGCGGCAAGCAAGAGCAAGCCAAGCATTGTTAATGGCCCTCAATACATGACTTTTAAGCAGGGCTTGAGGTGTGATCCTACAATGGGCTGGGCATATCGGCTAGTCATGCAAGTGTCACTCCATTAATCAAATCGAAAAAAGAACACATCTTTTGAAGGGAGTTGGTTAATGCTAACTAAGTCCAACGATCTCCCCGGTTTGAGAAACCCCAGGTTTGCTCCTATTAGGATTACTGACTAGGAAACCAAAGGTTATCCACATTTGTTATGTGATTGCATATTCCAAATCGCTAATCTTTGGCATTCAGATTCCCGCATCAGACTTTAGTGGGATTCACGGCCTCACTGTGTTCGGTTGCCTTCTCCTCAGGGAGCTTGACTTCCTCGGTAGACTCTCCTTCCTCTCCAATAAGGGCCAACAGACCAATCTCGCGTTCAATACGGAGCTTGCGTTCCTCATCCGCAGCGGCCATGCCAGTGGAGCCGAACAATTCGTCCATTTCCTCGAGAGTGCGGCCCTTGGTTTCGGGGACGAATAACCAGACGTAGAAGACACCAATGGTGGTGATGGCACCGAAGAAAATGAACGCGCCATATTGACTAGCGGTGATGAAAGGAGAGGTTGACATGCCGACGGCGAAGTTGTTGAGCTATAAGAAGAATGTTAGCTCATGCCCTTTTCTATTTTCGTTCGCCTTCTCTCGAAGTGCAACCTACCCAATTGCTGCTTCCACCGATACTGACACCCTTGGCACGCATGGAGAGCGGGAAGACTTCAGCAACGACAATCCATGCAACAGGACCTAAACGAGATCAGCCTTTGCTTTCCGAAAAGGAAACCTTGGAATCTTGCAATTCCCTTGCTTCTGGTGTATCGGTATTGGAACTTACCCCACGAATAACCAAAGTTACAGCAGTAAATCCAGATGAAGACGACACCGGCCCAACCAGCATTCGCGTGAGCAGCCCAGTCCTTGTGGAAGGCACCAATGATACCAGCGACGATAAAGTGGCAGGAAGCCATACCAATGGCACCAGCAATAAGAATACTCTTACGACCGAAGTTATCAACCCAGAGGACAGCGGGGATTGTGAAGACAAATTCCATAATGCCGACCACACCGGTAGCCAACAATGAGGTAGTGTTACTAGACAAACCGATACCATCGCGGAAAATGAAGGGACTACCAGCGAAAAGTAAGCGATGAATTAAATTTACGTTAACAAGATTTAAAGAAACAATTCTAAACTTACGCATAGTAGTTGATGGCGTTGATACCGTTCCACTGCTGGAAGGTCATGATCAAGCACTAGATGGAAAGTGTCAGTGCAGCCCAAATCTTTTCAAGAAACGACGAGCCATTGAATCTGACTTACAGCAACGGCAGTACGCTTAAACAGCGAAGGATTGGTGATGAGAGACTTATAGTCATTGAGTTCCATCATGAAGCGGCTCTTCAATGAGCCGTCCTGGTACTGCGGGTACCGTTCACGGTGGGTTTCCACCTCAAACATATGCAGGGCCTTGACTTCCAGAAACTCGATGCGAACCAAAAGGTCATCGGTAGGCTTGTTGCGAAGTCTCGCTAGAACCTCCAAGCATTCTTCTTCGCGACCAATGTTCATCAAGTGACGGGGAGATTGAGGCATGAATAAAACTATACCCACTCCGAGAAGCAAGGCAGGAGCAAGTTGGATACAGACCGGAACGAGCCATGCAGCGTTTGATTGATTCGCGCCAGTTCCGCCAATGAAATTTGTACCGTAACCAATCTGTCATCCCGGTCAGTATGTCTGCGTTTTGTATGCCTTCGGCCGTAATAGGATATGACTGACCCAGAAGCTGACCATGATACCAAAAGTGATGGCGAGTTGCTGGACAGCAACCAATGAACCTCGAATTTCGGGAGGTGCCTGAGTGTCACATTGTTAGTCCTGGTTGATCTTCTAATAGATAACATGGCGTGGACGTACTAGCTCGGCATTGTACAGTGGGACAATCATGGACAGACTTCCGACACCCAAACCGGTGACAAATCGACCGCCGATGATATAGCTGACACTCTTAGTGCAAGCCTGCACGATGACACCGATACAAAACACGACGACGGCCACGACGACAGTCTTTCGACGGCCAAGGGCATCAGCGAGGTAACCGTTGATGAGCGTTCCGAGCCAGGCACCCAGCTCGAGAACGGAGGTGACAACAGCCTGCTGAGTACCGGTTTTGGCAGCATATCCCTTGATTTCGGCCTGGAAGGCGGGCATCGTCAAGATAGACGAGAACATTCCTTGGTTGTCTATTGCCCATCACGAGCAGGTCAGCATCATTGGACCGAAAAACCAAGGAGGCAGTGGATCGAGCAGGCACCGTCATAATTGATTAAAGGAAAGAACAGTAAAACTAGGCAATGACATACATCCATAGACCAAACCTCCCAATGAGGCGAACAAACAGATCGCGAAAGTCCTGCCGCTTGCGAAAAGGGCGCCAGCGCCTTGTTTGGCGGTAAGCTCCCTACGCTTGCTGGACAGCTCGATATGGCCTGTACCACCAGCCATCTTGAATTATGGTCGTCACCGTAACCACGTGCAAAACAAAACTCCTAAAGGTATTTTGTCGAGATATCTAAGAGGGCTCTTGGGTGCGGGAAAGGCAGTGTTATTGCTTCCCTGCTTCGGTGTTATGTCTCAGCCCTTTTGTAGCTCTCACTTCTCTCTCTCATCTTTTTTTTTTACTCTGGTCGGGATGATCATCCTTTTTAACATCACTGTACGAGCGGCACGGTGCCATGTTCAAGCAGCAATTTAACCGCCATCCAGAGGCAAAATAGTATTTATTTAGAGCTGCCCCTTGATGGGGCGGACCCATGGATTAAACCAGTTCGTGTCTGACGCGTTATTGGCGAGAGAAGGGCCGAGCAACAGAAGCGCCGATGAGTGTTTGCAAATCACCTTTGGATTTCTGGATCGTCTGTCGTTAAGCTTCGGATACTCGGATGCCGAACGGCTGGGTTGTCTACCAACATGCAGTGGAGTGCAAGGCTGGATACACCCTTCTGGCACCTTGAGCCAATGGCGTGCCGCATGGGACCAACTCAGGCCTACGTGATCCCACTGTAGCATCGGCCTAGCTCCATGCTACCAACCGCATCAAATTAGTAGAACCTTTCCCCGGGGTTGCTTCTGTCGAGCAATGGGATTCAAGCGGGAGTAAGGCAGTGAAGGGATCGTCAGACAGCAGCAGTTGTTGGTGGCCCTGCAAACGCCTCTCTCTTGGTACTATCCATCTACTGACAGCAGTCATGAATTGAGGCTCCGACCTCATGACAGAGGCGCAACGGCTCCAAGCCATTGACGCGTCCTCGCTCGGTTGAAAGCGTGCCGAGAGCCGTGCAAGCCTCCCGCCAAAACTCCGGATTTAGCCTAAATGCTTGGCATACCCCGGCCGGAGCCCCATCGTTGTGCCTGCCCATGGAGTGCGGGAATAACACCCACAACGCTCTACAGCAATCTGCTGGGAGCTCCACTCAAACTTCCCCAAAGAAGTTGAATATTGGGCCCTCACCCAGAGAGACTGGCAATCTGCCCCGGGGGCAAGTGATTGCAGTACAAAAGCAACCCCGCACGCCCCACAAATTTATCTAATAAGCAGGCGCAGACTCCAGAGCAGTGGTATGCCGTCCACCAGACTAGCTTCTCTGGCGCGCCGATGATCATCCGGTTATCCGTGCCTATGGTGCATAGCGGTTGTGCTGGCATTGAATCCTCGATCTTGTTTCTTTGTCGTTTCCCTGGTATATTTCTTGTGTGCGCACATGGATTTGGCAGTTTGGAAAGATATTTTCAGAAATAAATGGCCGTTGACGATAGAGTATGAAAATAACAAATTAAGAATTATTTGATGTTTTTATAAATACATGCATTTACTTAAAAGTAAAATTTGATTAACACATAAATTGATTAATTCAAATGTAATTTTTTAATATATTTATTCCCAGGATATAAAATAATGTTAGTAGAAAAGTTCGTCGAACACATACGAACGAAATCGCTCAAACAGAATTTTCAGCTCCCATTCCATGTTATTTGGATCCTTGAAAGACTTTTTAATGAACATCTACTCACTAGAGGCCGTATCAAGAATACTCAGTCATCTTCGTGAGTATTGAGCTTTTTTAGCTTATGGAAATCCTATACTATTGAAAAAGACACCCTTGAAACCACATCTCCAGAGCCACAAACATCATTATCGAGATTCCCACTCTGGCGATGAGGCACATGGGTGAGTTGCGCCGGGGTACCGGAGAGAGGAGCACCAGCACCAGGATCCGGGATATTATGTACCTGTGCATCGTCGATCTGTTATGAAACATAAAGATCCGGGAAACGGGGTTACTTACCCGCCCCGACTTTATGGAACAAGCCAAGAGGGCCACCCCAAGCAGCATCAACGTGGTGAGAACCAGCCAGTCGGGAGCAGGAGCAGGGGCGAGAAAAGGGCCAGCGAGAGACAATCAAATATTTTCCTAGGTGAGATGCCTTTGAAGGCAGGAGCGAGGGGATGCATGGAAGGTTCAGCAAATTGTGCCTTGAACGTGCGACATTCTACATCGATCTGTCCATGATGCATTTTAACGTGTATTGGTTGCTTGCCCTTGCTCAATGCTGGATTAACCTCCGAAGCGCTTTAATAGCGCTCCAGTGATTACCACCAAACAAGCAATTCGCCCTTCACGACAACTTAGTCTCACAACGGCGATATGTTGTTATCTCAATGTCCAAGCTCCCACCCATTTGACCAATATAGGGTCTCTTATTTTGTGGTTACCCAGTGGTGGCAGTGCAACCAGTGAGAATAAGACAGTAGTGATCATTGAGAAGGAGGGGGAATATTAATATATTCAGGGGCTTGAAATGTGTGTTTCCATAGTCAGCCTCAAGCTTTTCATATAATGCTTCTTCATGATCGATCTTGTGAGACCGCGACCACGTGATATATCTAGTGAGCTGGAAGACGTCCAAACTTTATCAGTTAATGACATCTTTGAACTTGATATTTTTATGATTCCCAAGCACGTTGTTTATTTCAGTATCTAAGTTTCAAGGTTTCAGACATTGGTTGAAACATTTCTATGCGTTCATTTCTTGCTGCAGTATAACTCGGGCTTGGAATCGTTATTTTCACAGCATAAACCATAGATTAAATGCGGAAATATTTGACAGCTGGTATCTGAAATGGAACTAGTGGACTAGAATTCGTCAAGGGCAGATCTTATCACACAGATNGATTGAAGACCGGTGGACGAATAATGTTAGTTGATTATGCAGATCATCAGCCTACTGGTAGCCTGGGATTCGGCTATTCGACGGTAAACGAAACACGTGCTAGGCCTCCACTACTCGGGTGCTTATCAATTGGAAAGCCAAGGGACCTGCACTCAGGGGCTTCACGTTGACCCTTTTCAGGTATTGAAGTTCGGAGGCTCAATCCTTTGTCTTGGAATGTCGACTGTAGGCAGCTTTTGCAAAATACAGAAGTAGATTGAAGTTTTCTAAGATAAGCAAACAGAGATGCCCACTAGATATTTCATGAGTTTTACGTAATTTACTCCCACTCCCACTCCCACTTACGGTTACCATTAGCGCTAGGCACTTGATGTCGCGAAGTCTGGGCAACTTGATGTGCCCCCAAATTCTTCGGCTTCAAAGGATGCTGAATGACTTGTAAAGCACCGGCACTCACAAATTTTAGTGGCGAGAGCTATCTCTAAGATTCCCGCATTGTCGCTTCTCTTCTTCATTCTCAATCCTGTTCATTGTAGAGAGGGACTGCTCCCTTCAATATGGATTCCCTCGTGACTTCGATCCCCACATATACCATCATTCAGGCTGATGGCCTTTATCCTGTATGGGCAATGCGCCCTGCATAACCATCCAGCCTTACAACGCTGACTGTCGTAGGATGACACCGTCGAGCAAAAGATCCTAACAGAGCTTCCTACACACGAATACAAAATTAAATACGTACAGACCGATCTATGGCCACCTGGAGTGGTCGAGCGAAAACCATGGTCGGTAATTGACCAGGAGCTCCGCGACAAAGTAGACGGTATCTTGGTTTTAAAGCTGCCTTTCACCGCTCAGGATCTCGAGCTTTTCCCGAGACTGAAGGTGTAGGTCCCCTCTACTGCTCTAACCCCGGCTCTAATCTGAAGCATTATAGCATCGTTCGTATGGGAGTCGGTTACGACCGCCTTGACAGGGCTGCTCTCGCTAGGCGGGGTGTCACAGTATGTAATACTCCAGGTACGGGATATTCGATAAGTAGTCCATGTTTCTTTATCCTGAGTTTCATGCTAAATTGTAAAGACTACGGTACCGCCGAGGTAGCAGACCATGCTCTAGCGCTAGCATTAACCCTCCGTCGCGGTATCCTCTTTCACCACGAGCGACAGCGTGGCACCAAACCTGCGCCATGGGTGTATGTCGACACACCTCTGGTCGCCCGTATTCAGAATGCGACATTCGGTATCCTTGGTTTGGGCCGCATCGGTACTGCCGCTGCGTTGCGAGCGAAAGCCTTTGGCTGGAAAGTGCTATTTTACGACCCATATAAGCCGAACGGCACGGATAAATCACTTGATATCGAGCGAACTAAAACGATTGAAGAACTCTTCAAGAGGTCGACGACCCTAAGTATCCACTGCCCCTGCACGCGCGAGACGCGGGGAATGATTGACTATGACCTACTAAGTTTGATGCCTCGAGGTGCCATCTTCGTCAATACTGGTCGAGGCGAAGTGGTTGACCTGGACGCTGTGGAACGATGTCTGCGAGAGGGAATTATTTCAGGCGCCGGTCTGGATGTTCTCCCGCAAGAACCTATACCCGAACCAGCACATCCACTGATACAGGCATATAGAAACAAGGAGGACTGGCTGACTGGGAGTAAGCTTGTTACCTATCCTGAAAGATTATTCACTGACATTAAAATAGGAATGGTATTGACTTGCCATTCGGCGTTTTACAGTCCCGGCAGCTTCGTGGATATTCGTGAAAAGGCTTGCCAGACCATCAGAGACGTGCTGATAGACAATCTAAATAGCAATGTGATACCACCAGATGCAGAATAGTCAAATTAGATCATATGAGTATTTATCATCAATGTTCTAATCGATTACCTGCGCAGTCATGACGTTCGTTCAGTCAATAACATCAATATGTATTCATAGTAAGCAAGCATTGACAAGAGTTCGGCTCGACATGGAGACTGCCACGAAAGTGATGGCCTGTAAGATTAACGGCTACTATATTGATGCAGGAAAGCTATATATACTGGTGCTCATAAATAAATTTAGAAACTCAGCTGGTTTTCTGTAATACCTGCTGCTTTCTGACGTGACATTGGGTAAACGTGGGGGTAAGGTGATATAGTCTGTCGGCTTTCGAGATATACTGTTCCCCAAGAAAGAGGAAAGAATCAGTTGCAAAGATGTTTTGCACCGTACTAATGGCAGTTCACACTTGCCTATGAGAGTAGCGTATTCGATCGTAGCGCTCTCCCAGGATCAATCATCCCATAAGGCTTTAGGAAAGACGTCACCGCGAGCTCTCCGGTGCAAATCCGCTATCCATTTGCCTTCAGGAGAGCCACCTCCCCCAAATGACACCCAGGCCGTCCTAGCAGCGAAGTGTGCCAGTAACAATGAGTTTGGGTGCAAACGAGATTCCCACACGAAATGGTACGGAATGCAGCGGCAGATTTCTGTGGCAGCAGCTCGTTCTATAGCAGTATATTCACTGGAAGTATAAGGCACGGAGCTTAGGTTGCACTGAAGACCGATGTGCTGATCTAACAATGTTCGAAGAATCCGTAGGATGTGGATGAGTGTGGCGTTATAGAACATTAGTGTTGTCGATGCTGAGATGTTTGAAAAAGCGAAAATGGTCGGGAAAAGTAGTTCAAGATCTCTGCAAGCTTCCTGGCCGAGCTCCGAGCAAACGGTGAGAACTTCAACATAGCAATCTTTATTTTCATCGTCCCATTTCCGCTTCCACTTGTAGAGCTTCTCTAATAAATCCCGGGCCTCCTGAAACACACATTCTGACCGATCTTCAGCGCCCCCAGAATCTCGCGCCTGATTCGCTGATGATAGCTTGTCAAGTTCTGCAATAACAGGCGTACAAGCTACCAATAAATTGAATAGATGATGCTCATCCGCCTTCTCGGGCGGGCAGTGGACCAGAGAGACGTCCGCCCAGTCCCTTTGTGCCAGAATTGACACCTTTCTAGCGCTCAAAGAAGCAAAAATAATCATGCGTCGGATACTTTCATAAGTATGATAGGAATATTCAGAACAATAGATAGCCGGCCCACGAAGCTCCAGCATTCTTTCCATGCCATGAATATGCTTAAGATAGTGATTCCGACCAGTGGGAACAAAACACTCAAGTAAGGTCAAGGCAGCAACGCAAAGGAGCACATCATCACGAGCATAGCACATTGGATCGCTTAGAACGTGGGTGAGCTGTTTTAATGTGATTCCGTGCATGATATGTCCCTGAATTATTATAGACCTTTGTCTATGTTGGCTGCCGAAGAACATAAGAGCCAGGCTCAAACCCGCTGAATTATGTAGTGGCACACCCGCGATGTTCTTTGGATTTATATAAGAATCGATGAGATGGATATCCTGAAATGCTAGGTCGACCAATCCGCCACGGAGAAGATACTTCTTTGTATAGCAGATGTATCTCTGCATCTCGAAGCCTTTCATACTGAGAATACCTGGTACGTAATTCCTAATTTTAACTGACCCGCTGATATTGTAGGCGGTCCTAGTTGGACCAGCAGGACCATTTGATTCAGTCTTCAGTCGCATAGACTTTCCCTGATCAATAAATTTCATGTCCTTTGCACCGCTGCATACAAACCCGCATCTTTCGCATCGTTTGCATATTGGCCGATGCTCGTCTTAACAAGAGTCAGTTTGAACGATGGATGAGCATCTCAGAAAACCAAACTTGCCACACTTAACCCGCCTCCGACGACAAGTTGAACAACCTCTGGATTTCCCTGCGACATTGACCATGGTGAGAGATTTTGGACGAGGAAGTTGAATATTGCAAAGCCTCTGGAAGACCATTCGTGGGGTCGTGGCACAGGCAACTCTCAAACAGCGCTATACCTTTTATGGGTCTATCCGCGAGTATCCCTGTACGTACGTCCTTCTCTCGCAATTATGAATCTTAGGGGAGATGCTTTGGACTTTATTAAATGATATCGAACCAATCGGAATGTACTCTGTGGTCGAGCCCGGCGGTAACCCGGGCTGACAACGATCCGTGTGAGTTGGATTACATCCACTGAGGGCATAAGATGGGATGGGAAATGACCTGAAAATCGATCGAAGAATCTCCAAGTTTGTAATCTCCTGTTTATATATTAACCCTATCCAATCCAATTATCCGTCCGTTCTGAATCTGCATCATCATTTTATTGTCTCTTACATTCAAGTGGACAAGTAACAGAAACAATGGGCGTAACTACCATTATTAATGCCCTGGTCTACGACGGAAACTCTCTGACTGAAAATGTAAACGTCACAGTTGACAACGGTCTCATCAGCAGCATCGATACGAAGCCCCTTGTTGACGTATCGAACCTCAATGTTGTCGATGCTGCCGGCCTGACCCTCCTACCAGGCTTTATCGACGCCCATGTGCACCTAGGCATCGACGCGGCGCATGCAGCTGGTCTGCTCCAGGATTTGGCAAAAAATGGAGTCACCACCGCGCTCGATATGGGTGTCCTCCCCGGAGCGTTGAAGAAGGATCTTCAAAGTCGCTCTAATGTTGCAGATGTCCGGATTGCGGGAAACTTTGCTACCAGTAGTGGGAGCCTGCATAGCAAGCTTCCCCACATCAAGCAAGAGAATCTGGTCGATAACCTTGAACTGGCGGTGCGGTTCGTTGAGGACCGTGTGTCCGAAGGAGCCGATTATATCAAAATTGTCGCTGATGTACCGGGTCCGAGCCAAGACGTGCTTAATGAACTTGCTCTTCAGGCCCGGAAGAAAGGCAAACTAAGTGTCGCCCATGCAGCCAGAGCTGCCGCGTTTAGCATGGCACAAGAAGCCAAAGTTGACATAATCACACATGTTCCATTGGATTATCCGCTCGATGAAGCTGCCACCAGAACAATGCAATCGGAGCATCGAGTGTGCGTGCCAACACTCGTAATGATGAAGAAGATGGCGACCGTCAGTCCGGTACCCGGATTGAACTACCAGGCAGCCAAAGATTCAGTTGCGCTGCTACACCAGTTTGGGATTCCTATTATCGCTGGAACAGATGCAAATATGGCCACCATGGCGCGGATCAAGCATGGGGAAAGTTTCCACGATGAACTCGAGCTTCTTAAGGATGCAGGGCTATCAAACGAAGATGTGCTCCGGGCAGCAACCAGTTTGCCGGCGAAGTGGTTTCAGTTGGAGGATAGGGGGGTCATTGCAATTGGAAAAAGAGCCGACTTGGTGCTTGTAGAGGGAAATCCTCTGGAAAACATCGCGGCCACAAGGAATATCAAGAAGATCTGGATCGGAGGAGTCGAAGTGTCATGATTCGAACGAGGCTGCAACATAATTGGTAGAAGACTGTAGCAGACGTAGTGGTGCCAGCGCTTCACTTCTCAGAACACCAATACATCTTACCATTTTGCTAACCCGTAGAGCGACCCAAGTACGTGCTCTTTCTAACAGATTCTCAACAGTAGAAGCACCCAAATGTAGTGTCCACCACGAAATGCCTGGAGGTAAGAAAAGACGCTGGATTAGATGAGGTGGTCCTTGGGAAAGATTCAGCCGGGCTCAAAACAGTCTGGTCGACTGGAGACGGATTGTGGAGATTCTTATCCGAACTGGGTATTGTCTTTCCGATGGGGATGAGGATCTGGCGTGGTTCATCTGTCACGCCGGTTCTCTTGGGTGCGTACTTCAACCTCAGGCAAACTCGCTGTACTTGCCAAGCCGTACTCGTACCCCTCGCTAGTTAACTGTGGTATTTCAGAATTTACCCTTCCTGGCACGGCGCGGGGCGGCACCACATTCCCTTGGGGATGTCCAAATGCGCAGTTCTCCACGGCCAGCGAGGTGGAAGTGATGGATTCTACAGGTTGGCAGCAAAACAAACCCCGACAGTCTATTCCCTCATGTTTCTTGTCCAAAGGATGGAGCTTTTCGCAATTGCGAGAAGCAGCACACCACCCCACAGTAACGGTGCGCAGAAGTCGATTCGGAAAATGCGAGCAGGTGAACAAGCTCCCGAGAAGACAAAACCACCTCTTGAGTCACCGACGATGCTGAGCAAAAAGTGTGAATCTGTAGGCCCCTTCACTGGATGAATAGTGTGCCCCGGTGCAGTCGGTGAGGCAGATTCATGTGAAGGCATTCACGCTGAGACCGGCTGCTTCTCCACCGTGGGCGATGATCTGGGGATCCGCGCAGCTGCGTCGTGCGCGTTGCCGAGGCACTTTGTGCCCCAGACGTGCGGGTCCCACGTGCGCGCACCGTGATGAAGTCCCTTCCCATGTGATCCCCAGCTAAGACATATTAAATCATGGCCGCCATGGCACAAGGGCCTCAATTGCCTCAATTGCCTCCATTGATCCTGCCTGGATACTCCCTCCCGCTCCGTATCATCGTAGGACCCGTGGTGGTCCTCCTCAGCAGCCAGGCATTCATTTCAGGGCGCTGAATTCGCAGCAGCAACCATGGCGAGCCCCGGCACCAAGAACAAATTGTCGCTGCTGGGCAAATTGGACCTGCTTCCAGCGCTGGCCGCCATCATCACCACCGGCCTGTTGTCCCTCCTGACGGCGTTTTCACGCGGCCAGAGAGGCGCGCCGACTCTATATCTGCACGTGGCATATGCCATTCTTCGCAAGGCCACCATGCGCCTGTCCGTGTTGCAGCTACAGTAAGTCCCTCGTCCAGGGCAACCTCATTGAAAGGTCGCGCACATGCATGAGCATGAGATGCTGAAAATCTCGATAGATGGATCTCTCCGCCGACAAATGGCATGTACGACCGATATGCGCGCTCGAAGCGCATCTCGCCGCAGACGGTGGAGTTGCCCCACGGCGCCAAGGGCCACTGGATCGGGAACAAGAATGCGAAAAACGTCCTGGTCTGGTATCATGGTGGGCATTCCCCCAGCAATTCTTCATCTCCCTCCACATGCTAACATCCAGGTCGAGGCGGCGGCTTTTGTCTGCCCGCCAACATGGGCTACTTCAAATTCCTCGATGACCTGGTGAAGTCGTCCAACGCGGCGGGCAAGGATCTGGCCGTCTTCTTCCTCACCTACACCCTGGCCCCGCACGCGCGGTATCCCACCCAGCTCACCCAGGCGGTCGAGGCGCTGCGGTACGTCGTGACGCAGACGGACCACCAACCGTCGCAAGTCCTGCTCGGCGGCGACTCAGCTGGAGGTAATCTGGCCATGGGCGTGCTGTCGCACGCGTCGCATCCGCACCAGGCCATCGACCCCTTGACTTTGAGCGAGCCGCTGGCGGGCGTCGCACTCATCGCCCCCTGGGTATCCTTCGACGATTATCGAGAGGAGTCCCCCATCGATATCGGCGACATTGTCACCTCCGACGTCTCGATCCCGTGGTCGAAGGCATACCTGGGCACCGCAACGAGAGATTACTACACCGATGTCTTTACCGCGCCGCCCGAATGGACCAAAGATTTCCCAACGAAGCAGATCTTGGTCTTGGGTGGTGAGAATGAGATCATGATGCCTTTGCTCCAGCATTGGGTGGATCTGTTGAAGGTATGGTGGCTACTTTTCCCCCTTTCCCCGTTCCCCTCCCCGGGTTTCGGAACTGACGAGCTGAACTCAAATAGGTGGGATTCCCTGCGGTCGAACTTTACGCAGGAAAGAGAGAGGCGCATGTAGCGCCGGTGTACAACTTGTACGTTTTCGATAACAAAGAGACTGACCAAGGCAAGAAGCTGAAGTCTTGGCTGAGGGAGTGTATATGAAGTCGTTGAGTGTCTAATAATGGCCACGGCCCCCATTATATTCGCAGGCATGATTTGAGGAGAACATAAGGGGGAATATATGAAATAGAGACCTGCTACCCTCTCTTCAGCCTAATGCTGAATATGTAGCATTTGCATATAGCTTTGATACACACACTTGTTACTAGTCGGCATCCGACAGGATCTAGAGAATTTGATATCGGATTCAATCAATCTAATACATGGCAAAGAGTCCAGTCTTTGCTAGTCCTATCCGTTTCAAGTGTTCAATTCCCAACGCAACAGTCGTGTTGACGCAAGGAGAGAAACTAGGGTGAAAAAGGACCGAGAAGACTGGGTAATAAGAGAATTGTTGGCGTCAAAATGCGTATTGGAACCGGAATGAGGCTGAATGGGATGCGATTGCAGTACAATACAATACAAGAGACTGGTAGCTCTGTTCAACTCTCCAGCCTTGGCACTCCTGCCCGTGTGTAATCGTGATAGGAATCAAGTAAAAATGTGCTGTCTTGGATTCCGAATGAACAGATAATTATTCAGCTTAAAACGCCAAATGTTTAATCCACATTCAAATTCAGTGTACCCAGTCCTTGCGTAAAGTAGCTTCCAATCCCACAAGGCTAGAGGGAGCAATATCCAAGTCCTCTTTTCGAAGTGGCGTCACCCCTTTCTTAGACCAAGATTTGTTACCAGCTTCCTCCCAGAACTGCAGCATAACCCCCATCTCCTGACCCCAATTAGGGAAGAGCTGATCATACTCTTCCACGGATATCGTAAGGTATTGAACAGGGAACCCAGTAACTTTTCCAAATTCTCCCAAAACACCACTGTTTTTACTCGTTCCCACCTCCGCAAGAACGTACCTTCCCTGGGTGAGATCAGGCTTAGCTATAATTGCTTGTACAAAGATGCCCACGTTGACTCGATGATCGCCAATATGAGTTATGGGCGTATCCGACCTGCACGGCTGCACCCACACATACTTCCCACTCGATTTGAGCAAGTTAGGTGTGAACAAGGGAAACTTCAAGTTGGAGGCGTAGTATGCCACCCAGAGGAATGTGGTCTTCTTTGCCAATTCTGGAAGCTCGGACAGGATGTACTCATCTGCTTTTGCTTTTGCCTCGAAATGTGGGACGTGGTACTTGCCATCGGATGCACCAATTGCAGATGGAAGGGTAGACCATATATAATGGGTCAACGTCCCCGTTGCTGCTGCTGCCTCGGCCAAGTTCTTGGCTTGTTGTAACTCAACCTTTTCTGCAGCTTCTGGGCCCGAAGCTATAAAAGGCTCGAAGAAGTCTGTAACGGCAAATACGACCGATGCGCCCTATCCAAGTTTGTCAGCTTCAGAGTCTTTCTTAGCAGACAGCGTGTTTCAATGAGAACCGTACATTGAATGCCTTTTCGAGGGATTCTTTATTGTTCAAGTCTGCTTCCATCACCTCAAGACCCTCAGTAGACAATGCCTTGGCCCCAGGTGACGTCTTGTTCCTAGTAAGGCACCTGATCTTATAGTCCCCACTACGCTTCAATGCATCAACAACGGAGCCGCCTTGTCCACCGGTTGCCCCGACTATAACAGCCAGTGGTTGTGGTGCCATCTTACAATGCTGAGCGTAACTAATAGATTTGCTGTTAGAGTTGTATGTATTACGAAGGAAAATCTATCAGGAGATTTCAAGGATGTCGGAGCGTGTGTCGTGAAGTCCTTTATCTGCCTTCAGACTGGGGTGACTATTTGATCGGATTATTAATTAGAATGCATCATGGCTGATTCCTCCCGCCCTTGGCTCAATATACCTTTGGGGATGTCTTCCTCCCACCACGCCAGGTACTCGGCTCGGAAAGCGTGGTGGTTGTAAATGGGGTGGTACTACGCACGACTACCCTCATACTGAATATAATCATATAGGAATCATACCGACTGTTTAGAATATTCGCATTACTGATAATACTGATATACGAAATTATTGGACAAGAATTTTGCAATAGCTCTACAATTGTACGGCTGCCGATACGACCCGTCCATGAGGAAAAGTACTCTCACGTGCACGAGATATCAGATAGATTACTCGTATTACTTTCTAATTTTAGAAATTAGTAAAAGCAGATGTCAGGTATGGCAACCACTTGAAGACTGATTGTAGGTACAAATTGGTAATATAATAGGCCCTCTCTGATATTGCCAAGACCTACGGTATTGCTCATTTCCCGTTTCGGGCAATCTGGTGCCTGCAACTGCAGCTTCCTACATACTACTAGTGATAGTCTGCAAGCTCGAGGATACGATCAATATAAGTCATTGTGGCTCGTAACTATGAACGCATATAGGCTTCACGCGGATCTCTGCCACATAGGCATATTTTGAACAGGCCTATCAATCCAGCTTTTTAATTGAGTGGTGTTTGTTACACACAATGATTACCTCCAGATCCACGTATTGGAAAGAGATATCTTCTAGTTATATTGTTGTACCATATAAAGCCTGACAATGGATTTATGGACGCGGTGAGCATGTTGATTTAGCCCAAAAAGCGTTGTATTATGACTTAATGAAGGGTTAGATACATATATAATATTATTGCTCACTCCTAAGCTATTTGCTTCATCCAATATGATCGGGAGTCGTCAATATTACGGTCTCCCTCTTCAGATCTTTGCTGTGATTGCTAATTTGCCGTCAAGACCTGCCTTGAGCAAGCGATATACCACTGAAAAGTCACAATTGCGCGTCGCATCGTTTTTCTCAAGGCTGCTGTAAATTTCGCTCGCACTATTTCCCAAGAGTATGGGAGCTCCTGCCTCGCGGGCGGCAACCATAGCTAATCGGAGATCCTTATTCATGAGATTGACACCGAAGCCCCCCCTATAGTTTCTGGAGGCTGGAGCAGAGGCAACAACTTCCGGAACCGGATTGTTAATCTCGCTTGCCCAGCATCTTCCAGTTCCTGCATTGATAACCTTGGCCAGAACTACAGGATCCAGGCCGGATTGGATACCAAGGTTCATGGCTTCTGCGGTTGCGATGTTACTGATGGCAAGTAGATAATTATTAGCTAGTTTTGCAACAAGGCCAGTACCTTGAGCACCACAGTGAAAGATGCGTCGTCCCATCAGTTCCAGAATTGACGTTGCTTGCTGGACTAATTCCTCTGAACCACCGACCATAAAGGTCAACGTTCCGGTTGAAGCGCCAACAGTGCCTCCTGACATTGGTGCATCAATGAAACTTCCTTTATTGGATGTCTTCAGAGATTTGCATATGGAGCGTGAAGTAGTCGGATCTATAGTTGAGCAGTCAATAATAAGCCTCTTTGACCAGTCGCCCCGTGAAGGAGCCTGCTCCACTATCTCATAGACAGCTTTGGTAATAGCTGGGGTTGGTAAGCAGCTAATAATGACATCCTATATACTGTCAGGAAATATTGACAAAAAGAAATGTATGCTTGAGACTTTGTATTACACATTCAGACCCGATCTGGATAATATCGGTGGCAATTTTCACATTATGTGCATCCAGTTTATTCGCCAACTGCCGAGAAACTTGCTTGTTGGCATCATATATTAGTAGCTGATGTAATTCGGGAAGTTTAATGCAAATATTTTGGGCCATAGGTCCACCTAATAAGAGATGTGAGCTATTTCCATTTTACGACAGTGGATGCCTCTCTCTGGCGCTACAGACTCACCCATCTGACCGAGGCCAATGAAACCCCACGTTTGTGATATACCAGAACTCGACGTGGATGTCACGTTTATCACTAATTATCTCTCTATTGATTCAGAAGCAAGCCGGATGATTTGCGTCAATTGAGTAGGCAATAGCTTCAAAATGTATGTTTAGAAACCCCAGGTCTAGAAGTGACCTAGACAAGTATATAGTTCTTGTATAATATAGCTTTCCCAAATTGACAATTCAACACACACGTTGCTAATAGACTCAGGTAGCTTTTCGCGTCGAGTCTTGAGGCAGAGCGGCACTCCACTTGCTGACAAGGATACTTTTATCCGGCTCCACAATGCGGCAATGAACTTTGTTTGCCGTTACCCACGGTTATTCAAGGGAAAACCCAAAAGCAACGGCTGTCTTTGTCCAATTCCTCGCCTATCTTGTCGGTCAGTCAGTTAGGGAGATCTACAGTCTCGGGAGGTCAGAAACGAACTTAACGGGAAGAACGGTCCGGCTCCGGAGCGCACTCGGCGTCAACATCGTCCCTCGGGAAGCGAATTACATGTAAACAGTACTAGAAAAGAAATGAATCTTTCTTTGGTTATTAACTCTAAATTTAAAAGCTTATCACGGATATCTAGAGACGTGGTAATACCCCGTGCGAAGTCTTTATTTGATCAACCTAGATTATATCGTTTCATTTACATCAGAAACCATGGTAGCAGGCTCCGGAGTCAACACACATGCTCTATCGCCAACCCAGTTTCTTCCACGAGCAGCTGCTATCGAACCAGAGGTATAATTTCTTATGTTGGCTTGATAATAGCCTCTAACTAGCTCGCTATGTAGGCGACGGCAATCTATCATATTACCTCCAATGATCAAATACTCCGCCGCTCTTACAAGGAATTCGCAAGACGCGCCTGCGGGCTAGCATATTACCTAAAAAGTAGAAGCCTCAAAAGGGTAGGTATACTTGCCCCAAATACTCCAGCATTTCTGGAATCTATATTTGGCATTGCTGCTAGTGGAGGCGTTAATGTCGGTACGTGTAAAAAAAAAGCAAGATTTTAAACGCTTGTAGGAGAGTTTTCCGACCTTTATGAAAAGAAATATTGACTTGTACGGTACAGCAATCAATTATCGCCTGAAGCCAGATGATATTAAGTACATCTTTGAGCATGCTGAGGTTGATATCATCATTGTGGATCACGAATTTGTTCATCTTCTGGATGTTTTCCGAGCAGCGCATCCTCAAGTGCACATTCTAATCGATGATGACACATCCCACCTCACGGGTCCGTTTGACAAAGCTGTGGAAGAAGGGGTAATATACGATCATCAGAATGGTGGCTTCAGTTGGAGTGGCTTGGCCCAAATTACAGATGAGAATGCCATGGCTGCTCTATCGTATACTAGTGGTACAACTTCCAGGCCGAAGGGTGTAGTGTACACTCATAGGAGCGTCTACCTTGCCGCGATGAGCAATGTCGTAGAGTCCGGATTGTACTCTGATTCGAGAACGTGTAGGTATCTATGGACTCTTCCAATGTTCCATGCAACGGGTATGTTATCATATTGCTTCTACATATATGAACTTTGAGTAATCGGGTTTTATTTTAGGTTGGACCTTTCCTTGGGCAGTGACTGCAGTCAGAGGTATTCATTACTGTCTCAGGAAGGTCGATTACACGAGAATATGGTCATTGTTGATTCATGAAAATATCACTCATTTCTGTGCTGCTCCCACAGTCAATACCCTTTTATGTCATTCGAAAGAAGCAAAGCGTCTCGCAAATCCAGTGTCTGTCACTGTATCTGCAAGCCCACCATCTGCAACATTGTTTGAACAGATGGTCAAGCTTAACCTGCATCCGGTTCATGCGTATGGGCTTACTGAGACGCATGGGCCAATTACAAGGGCTTATTACATGCCACAATGGAATAAACTAGCCCCTGGTATACGATACCAGTTGATGGCTCGACAAGGCCACGGAGTTATTGCAAGTTTACCGGTGCGTGTAATCAAGCTTGAACTGCCCGAGGACGTACTTGTAGATGTGGCGCAAAATGGTCAAGAAATTGGAGAAATCATTTTTCGAGGCAATCTCTGCGCTCATAGCTACTACAAGGACACAGAAGCCACAAGGAAACTATTCGCTGGAGGCTGGATGCATTCGGGGGACCTTGCTGTGTGGCACCCAGATGGCGCTATTCAGATATTAGACCGCGCTAAAGACATTATAATTAGTGGTAAGGGACTTTGAAATGCTGTTTTTTCCCGCTGTCAGTGGTGGAGAAGATAGACTAATCAAGAGCATAGGCGGCGAAAACATATCTTCTGTGGCGGTAGAAAATTTGCTCATGGAGCATCCCGACATCGTTGAAGCTGCTGTAGTGGGCATTCCCGATCTACAATGGGGAGAGACTCCTAAGGCTTATATCACTGTTAGTCCCGCATGCAAGGTCACTGCAGACGAAATTATTTCATGGGCACGCAACAAATCCAAGATAAGCAAATTTATGTTGCCACGAGAGGTTGAGATCGTATCAGAGCTACCTAAGACGAGTACAGGAAAAATCCAGAAAAAAGTCTTGCGAGAACTAGTGAAGAAGAGTTCAGCAAGAGAATCTAAAATATAGGAGCAAATTGCTGGAGAACTCATAATATATGGCTTTAGAATCCTTGATCGCTACACAATGTAAATATAACGAGGTTCATAACACGCATCATTGGATACGAGAGAAGACCATATTCAGTTTTGTAATACCTTATTATACGGCCTTGAGGAGACTATTCTGGGAGTCACGCGTAGCATGGGAATCGTAGGTCTCGATCATATACAGTAACCATGCCTAAGAATGTTAAACTTGTCGAGGTACTCCGCAGAGATAATGATCCGCGGAATTATAAGCAGCTTTAAGAGTTATCTCCACAGCCAATACATGGATAGTATCGGATAAGTAGTCAGTTAGATGTGTACACGGCTTCGGACCGTATGCCGGACCGCATGTTGCCTTGGACTAGTTTGCGCCAGCTATTGAATTATTAGGGAATATAAGTAGTACTATTCATAATAACATAGCCTTTACCCATCATATGATTCGTTTTTAAGATCACTGTGGACAATGGCTGGCCAGCGAGAACAATCAGCTAGCCAAACAAGAGTAGAAAGACATATGTCGCGTGGGAGACTAGCATGCACGTCCTCTCACAAGAAAAAGGCCCAATGTGACCTTCTACGCCATGATCAATGTCATGGAAGGTGCACAAGCTATTCGCAAGACAGGCTCGACTGCGTTGTGGACAGAACATACAAGAGTCCCGCTACGGAAAGAGATGGCAAAATACGCAATCCGACTTCAAATACACCGTTGCAGTCAAACAGTGAGTAATATTAGATTCGCGATCGTCATACCAATATCTTGTACAAACCACAGAGGATACAGATACAATGAGCCCAGTGGCGGGGCTCTCAATCTTGGATCTTGAATACCTGATGTGTAAGGGAGCCTTCACATGGCCAGGATCCAAGCTACGCAATATCTTATATCAGTCATATATGATGGCTGTTCACCCGAATATACCGGCAGTAGAACCATCCCAGATAACCGAGGTTTTTGATTCATCCGAAGGCCCTGGGAAAAGTGTTAGCTGGTTTTTAGCGCAGGCAATGATGGCAGCTGCGACGACCGCTGTTCAAGTCGAGCATGTTCACGACGCAGGTTTTGAATCTCGCCATCATATGACAGAACATTTCTTTGAAAAGGCTAAAGTAAGTTCACATCTGATAGGACTCTGTTCAACGAACTAATGCTGTCACCTTTTGGTGCTTCTCTTTCAAGGCATTATATCAAGTGGGGTACGAGAGAAATATAATAGTAAATATACAAGCATTGTTGCTAATGAGCTTTTGCAACACGATTGAGCCGGCATTTGAAAAGGACTCTCGTTACTGGCTTTCGAACGCGATCAGCATGGCATATCGCGCGCGGTTGAACGAAGATTCGTGTCAACAGTTTCATTATACCACTCCAGAGGAGATAAAGCTACGAAGAAGATTGTGGTGGACTTGTTTTCTCCGGGAGTGCCTCTCTCCTATTAATTATCCTCGCTCCATCGATATTCAGTCAAAAGCAGTTAATGTGCCAAGTCTCTCTGTGGAGGACTTCTCCATGGCCAATCCGCTCTCCGAGCTATCTGTTGATGAGTGCTATCCACTTATACCAGCAAGACTAGGAGCTGAGATGTTTGTACGCAAAGTTGCTAGCTTTATATCGAGTGAGTCTATAGAAATGAAGTGAAGTGGAAGGATAACCTATTCCTTAGGTTCAGAGGGGCTACGGATTCTATGAATTGGATTCCGTCAATATGTCCAGATCATCTAGGAAATAGATGTCGAGTTATTGTACAGTACAAAATCAGGCTTTCTGAAACAGAAAAGATCACAGTTTTCAAAGTCAAAGCTGAATATATATTAGTGCAACAAGATCACCCAGGTTGCTCGTCTCATGATTGTTCCCTCGTAAACTGTATACAGGAGCATATCTCCGACATGCCAATAGTTGGATTCACAAAACATCGATTTCACAGACCAACAATTCCAACAGGAGAGGGAATACATTATTACGTTATGGGGATATGAACGCAGTCCGTGTTGAAACTAACTAAGCATATACTGCCTCGATTCTTCCCTTTCTATATTATCCCAAGAAATAAGAAATCGTCCAAAAAGAATCATTTTACCTCACAGCTTGAGAAGCAACTTCCCTGTGGTTTCTCGGTTTTCAAGATCCTGCAAGAAGTAAGCATACCGAAATCAAATAATTATAATTTCACATTACTAAGGCTGGAGGGGTAAGATTAGCCTATGTACATACCTTTTGAGCCTGAACTGCATCTTTCAGCTCATATTCTTTGTAGATCCTAACCTGAATTGATTTTGTAGCCAGTAGCTCGAATAATTGCTTCATGTAGTATTCAAATTCTGACCGAGTAATGATATAGCTCATAAAGGTAGGTTTTAGGAGACGAAGATTTTTTGGTGTCAGCTGTGATAGCTGTACTTCAGGTGTACTACTCGGTGTTCCAAAAATCACAACGGTCCCTTTCCTTCTTACTGTAGCCAAGTCCAAGTTAAAGGTACTATTTCCAACACCGTCAAATATCACATCGACCCCTAGTCCACCTGTCAATTCCTGAATTTTGGATACTATACCGGGGTCATTATAATCCAGAACGTGGGCAGCACCGCTGATCCTGGCGATATCTCTCTTTTTATCTGTACTTGCTGTGCCAATAACATGGACACCACGACGGCTGAGCAGTTGGCAAAGCCACTGTCCCACACCTCCGGCTGCTGCATGTACAAGAGCCCATTGGCCTTTCTCGACATTGCACGCTTCCTTGGTTAGCGTTAGAGCAGCAAGCCCCTGCATGACTGAGCTAACAGCGACATTGTCTGGAATGCCAGCAGGCACCTTGTACACATGGAGCGCATTGACAGCAGTGTACTCAGCATAAGCCTTTGGTCCGATGAAGACAACACGGTCACCCTTTTGAAGACCGTATAATTCCCCTTCTCCGGTTTCGATTATCTCTCCAACTGCTTCTCGACCAAGGATCTCCGGCTTTTGAGATGGATACGCACCAGTGCGAAAATAGCTATATAGAATGATAAGTAATGTACAAACAAAATGCTTGTGAGGTAGTAGGATGCGAAAATTAGAACATAGCAACAGGCTTACATATCAATATAATTTACCCCTGCGTAGAAGTTTCTCACCAAAACCTCGCCCCTCTTTGGCACTGGCACTTGGAGATCAGTACTATAACTCAGAACTTCTGGACCCCCTGTCCGTTCAGCTATTATGCCTCTCATTATTTTGTTTGACTTAGACCTATAACCCATATACTTTCTGCTGCACAGTATGGAGGAGGAAAAAAGGCCAGATTTATTAACTGGAAATGGAGAACGCAGCAATCTCTTCAAAAATGTTGTTCGTAGGAAGCCTACATCCATGATACTAGTGGTGAGGTTAATATATATGTAGAAAGTCAAATAAAATATCGAAAGCTATATATGCATCTCGAAATTTATCTTTGCCCACGGTACGGAGTTTGGAATTCTCGACAATCCGCAGGAGCCGGGCGGGCGCCGGACCGCGGTTCGTTCGAGAAACGTAATCGGAAGATCATAGCGTCATGATAATCGCAGTTTTCTTGCTGGCTAACCGCGGGGCGTTTTCTGACTTATGCTAAATTAGATTTCTTTGCTATTTGAGTGTCCTTGGGTGTTATTCTATAATTATTGCGAGGGTCGTTTGGTAATAAAGTCAACACCACAAGTGATGCTCCGCAAATTCAAAGATAAAGTACGGATTGTTTGAGACTTTATAACGATCTTTTTGGAAGGCACTAATAGTAAAAGCTGAACCACCTATATAAAAGATATAACAATATCGTAAGATTCTGGGATACATCCGACCAATAGTTAATCGTTCTCAAGAGTGTGACTTTTTTAATATGAATAGCCATAGATACCCTGCTAGGATTCGACCTGGATACTTTGTAATAGTCCTATAAATAATATTATCACCCCAAGAGCTTCCAGCACGTTCACTTCTAACTCATTTATGATTCTCTACACACGTGAGGCCCATATCCTGCGTACACGTGTCTTCTTGTGAGCTGGATTGAGACGCCTGGAACTCGAATTTTACAAGACCGACACACCAACAACGCAAATGTAAAGCTGTAACAACCTGTTAGGCCTATAATTACAGTCGCCAAAGTAGCCTGAGAAATAATGACGGCAAACGGACCAAGCGAATAGCCCAATCGTGGGCCAAGTCCAGTTGAAATAGCATGCTGATCGCGGTTGATGCAAAGGCACAAGCTGATAATGAGCATAAATATTGTTACCGCCCGTAGTAAGTGATTCAAGCTCGAACATACATTCCCAGGAATTCATACCCATGTCGTACTCAGATTATCACAAACCTGGACTGGTGTCATATACATTAGAGATTCGCTGAGATAACTGAAGGGGTTGTTAGTTGCAGAGCCAAAAATTTTATTCGGTCCTGGAATCGTCTGGGAGAAGAGATATATCTGACATACAGGTATAATGCTGAGCCGGATGAGCAATAGACAATATCTATCCAGGCAGAAACATCTGACTTAAGTCATAGGCAGTTAGATTGCCTTGCTCAATGCCAAAATTGAAATATAACGGATTATTTGGATCGAGGGGCCCGGGGGATCCCGCGAACCGGTCAATATTGAAATTCAGGCTAGATCCATCAGCTGTGCTCAATGCGCTTTCTAGAATGGTCACATCTTCTAGTCGTTGACGGCGCTTGAGATCGACTAATCTAGTTGCAACCTGGTTGGATTCCTGAGTGATCTTGGTCTTATACGTATCAGCAACTCGACGCAACACGTCCAGGGCTACCGGAAGCCGAGAGAACGAGTGCCGGCTATCGATGACCAGAAACACGCAGATTAATTGGAACGGAATGTTGGCAATGTGCCACCAGGGCGACCGCCGTTCAATCAAAGCTATAGCCGATTGCAGAGCTCGGTCAGCGAGCGAGAGAAGGTGCTCCACGCAAGTGTCGCTCATGTTGCGACCAAGGCTGCGAATACGACGGAAAATACACAACGCGATGTTGCATCGCAAGAGTTCCAGCATCGAATGCGAACACTCAATCGAACGCAGGGAGCTCAGCCCATTTTCTAATTCGGTAAAGTCTCTCGGGCAATCAGGGTCGAGAAAGTCGGACATGCTCCACAAAGCAACTTGATCTGGGGTCCACACTGATACTGGGAGCTGAGTAGAACTACCCCGCAGGTTGACTTTTGATTTTCCGCAGTCTGCAGATACCCAGAGATTGAAAAGCTGTGATATACAATAGATGCGACGACGTCTATCTGGTTGGCAATCCTCGAGGGATTCGGCGAGAATTGAGTCCTGAGGCGAGTCAAAGTGCATCTTGGTTGCCTCAACCATATGCATCAATGTACAGCAAGCCATCCATGTGGTGTGTGGTGAGCTAGTCATCCGCAGATAGATTACACGCAGAAGCCAAGCTGTAACGTCATCCACCGTTGGGTTATCTGTGTTGCAAGAAATTTCCAGCGCAATTCTTGCCATCTGTGAAAGACGAGTTTCTGTGTCTCCACTTAGTCCGCAAAACAAGCCGGCTAGGACCGCAACACCACACAGGACTGAGTCGGCGGAGTTAGACGTTGAGGTGGGGGATGACCACCTCTGCGTAATAGCGGAGCTGAGGCTCTCTTGATCCATGAAGTTGTAGACGGGATGCACTTCGGCGAAAAACACCAATGTTCGCTCTCGCATCTCAACCACTGTGAGCAGGTCCGTGATTCCCACCAGCTCAGGGACAAAAATGTTTGACGATTGGAACCCGAGGTTCCAAGCGTAGCATTGCAGTCGTGAAGGGAGGGCTAGGGCAGTTGCCTCCATGTTGAGACCGAGGAGCTTCACAAAGACCGCGGGGATGTTTGCTTCGAGGCTCCGAAGCTGGAAGTCTCCAGGGAGGGAGCTTTCACGGCATGTTGATATGCCATCATTCGCCAAAACAGTCGGATATTTTTCAGGACGTGTGTCCTGATTGGCTTTGGAGCTGCTATTGAAACATTGCCCACGTTGGGTCTCTTCGGTCCGCTTTGCCTTGTGCGTGATGCTATGATGGCGACGAGGTACGTATATGCACTCCTCCCGCCATTTCTTACAAGCAGCGCATGGCTTCTCGCCATTACACTTTCTTTTGCGTTGCCGGCACAGCGTGCAGGCTTTCCTGGCTCGTTGTTCGGAGCTCTGGTCAGTCATATTCGAATCATAGAGATCAACTCAAAATCGTATACACAATGCAGCTTGGCTACGCAGATGTGCGCTTTCCCTCAGCTGCTTTGTTGGATTGAAATACCGCCCCATCAGAAGATGGTGGTGGACAAATTAGTGTTACGACAATATTGGGTATTCGACTCCCTGATTGGGCGTTCTCGCGGCCCGTCCGAATGCCGCAAATTCCGCAGTTTTGCCGCCCCTCCCTCCTCTCATGTGGCGGTTCACCATTTCAAAGGGGCTGCAATACTTACGTCGCGTACATTTTGATATCGTATATGGGGGAATATGTGTAAGTCTGATTGACTGGCAGATTGCTCTCGGTAGGTCGGGATCGATGGGTCGCTGGATGATTTATAAAGATCGAGAGCTTTTGGGAGGAGATTTTGCCAGAAGATTTTTGGCAGTGTAAAACCGTCAAATCGTAGCACTAAAGAGCGATGATCGAATGACAATGAACTGAAGTTAATTGTAGTAATTACACTACAATTATGTTCAGTTGCTTGGTAAACTGTTCCTCCAAGTAGGTTAAGCATAGAGCAATGTGACACACGATGATGCACGGATGCAGCCACCTCCGCTCAGCTCGAACAGGAACGGTACCTGACTTTTCCATTTATATCCGCTCTCTTGAGCCGTTGTCTAGAGTGAGCTGAGATTATTTTCTAGAATATTTCACTGTAATCGGTTAAATTACCCCTAGACAGCAGGCCACTCGACGCCAAATTCGGGGACGGGCTGGCGTACGAAGTACAGTAGTAGGGTAACGTTCAATGATCTGGCCTGAGAGGCATAGTACAGAGGACAGTGCGTAGACACAGGAGCAGAGAACATAAAATCATTTCTGCCCAATAACCCCCACTCATAAAGTTCCCATTCATAGTTAAGCCTCGGGGATCCAATCTTGCCTCCCTTCTTGATTCTAATTTTAGAGATGGCGTGGATCGCGGGGGTCAGCAGGAGCCGTCTTAGGCACCGCAATTGTCAGTCAGCGACTGATAACGCTTGACAGGATAGTGCTGTGATCGTCAGACTCAACCTCAGGAATTGGACCGTCTAATTGGTCATGTGCAAATAGTTACAGCCAGAATCGGCCCTTAGTCATCTCGGTGTCTGGTTTAGGCTCCGACAGAGCAACTTCAAATCTCTTATCGTCGGCATCCACTATGCGCATCTTGCCTCCTGGCATGATCGAGGATAAAGAGGCAGGCGCCACTCCGTGCATCCGTCAGCAATATTGCAGAGCGGTTTGACTGGAGACGCGGTAACTTGCAACATGAACTGTTGTGGAAGGCCACCAAATTTGCAGCGAAGCACATGATGCAATGTCTGCTAAATTGTATGATTTGAAGTTGGTGTAGAAAATATTTGGACGCGCAGGAGAATATTGTTGGCGTGCAAAGGGATTGCCAGACATGCGTCAAGCTGGAGAAAGACTGCCATTGGCTGCGTTTAGACCTTGATGGGAATAGTAGAATCACGTGAAGGAAGCGAAGTAGACCAACCAGCCAATGAGAGCTTGCAGACCCTTGAATGCCGTAGCAATAGTCCGTCTATTCAGTAGCCTTATCACAAGACTCAACTCGGCTTGCATCAGTGTCAGGTGATAAAATTAACAAGATCTGGGATACAACTTGCAAAAAATGTCTCCAGCTGACCCCAGATTGCCTCCAGTGCTTCCCATAAGGCCTTCAAGATCGTCAGCGTTCAAACACAAAGATAGAACTCGATATCCAATTTTCAACAGCTTGACCCACTATATCACCCAGGAATTCCATTGCTCGGCCCTTGTGAAAAGTATATTTACATTTCCGGATCCCAAGACAGCTAGTAAACTCGACAAAACAGGGTTCAACGATGAGCTAAACACGAGTGGATTACTGCACATACTGATTTTGAAATTTGTATCTAGATTGCTTTTGATTTGTTACAAGATTGAAAAACTTTCTGCTGTTCTGACCAAATTAGAATCCCGTCCTTGGGTTTAAAACAAATGTTATCCACAAATGAACACATCCATGAATAGAATATCCCTGCGACTTAATTTGTTCTTGCGAAGATGTATTTACCTCTACTAGACCATGATTGCTAATTAGATGGTCTTCCTCTTGCATTGGCTACAGCTAGAGCCTATCTTAGCCAATCTGCAATAAGTATTGAGCATTATTATTTCTTATACAAAGAATCATGGGCAAAATTTTTTTTTTTTTAAAAAAAAAAACAGACCCGAAGTCCGGTCATTCATACAAAATATCGAACACCTTATTCCACATGGCAGATCTCATTTGATCATGTTGCACAACAAAATCAGCTTTCAGCTAAACTTCTTCAATTGTGGGCATATTTTGATAATCGGGATTTATGATTGGAGCTTCTCCAGCACAACAATTCCGAAGATCCAGCTTGGATACATGAGGTTGCTGAAGATGAATTAAACTTTCGTAGCGCGATGAGAATTCTTAGTGACCATGGGCTAGTGGATATAGATACATCTTCGTAAGAACGAATTGAGTCTCAAAAGGAATTGGGAATCTCTCTGGAAGTCTAAATGGCTGTTTCAAGGTCAAACGAGAATAATCTCGAGTACTTTTGCACCTTTATATTTCACGGCTTCTCCATGCATGATCCCATGAACATATGCTTCCCCGACAAACCGGAATTTATTCTTGGCACCATCGACGCGTCTGATAACGTAAGGCACTGAGCCTCCTGCAAGAAGACATACAAAGTCGCCAATCTTGATCGACTTAGATCCAGCCCCAAGAGCCCGGTTTTGTCTAGTCCGAAAGAGCTTGCGTCCCTGCATAATTTGTGAGGAGCGAACAAACCAGAGCCCTTTTCGCGATTCCTGTAAATTAGTTTCGTTCTGCCAAATAAGGTCCATGGGATCGTCCATCTTTGGCATAAACCGTGCCAACATATGTTCTCTACCCTCAACAGGGATACAGGCAAGTTTTGGGTCAATTGTAGACTTGTAGACGACCTTATTAAGGAGAACATTCCACTCGTATTTACTGAATCCTTCGAACTCGCTCGTTGCAAGAGTTTTCAAGCATCGAAGTTTCTCGGATTGTTTCGCCGGCGATTGGTCCTTTCCAGCCTTGAAGAAATCCATTCGGATATTATCAATAAGGCTGTCGACGAAAGCATATCCTGCCTCAAGTGGAGCAGGATGTTGACCTTCCCAATTATCTGCTATCAACGTACGCCACAGAACTTCAAGGAAGGTTTGTATTCTAGGCCGCGAACCAACAGGAATTGTGGTCTCCGCTACAGATGAGGATCCAGTCTCACTGTTTGGACCCGCCTTGTCCGGCTCTATTTGAGAATTTTTAAGACTAGTTTCAATCGACATATGGAAGTTTCTGATCATCATACCTTGTGACGAATTAACACTTATTAAATATCCCTCTGCAATACTCACAGGAATGTTGTTGTCTTCACTTTCGGCACCAGACAACTTTCTGGCGTGTCCTAGGACGTCATCCCAATGGATATGGGGCAGATCAGACAGTAGATTCATGATGCCCATGAGGTCATCTGAATTCCTGAATTCTGCCTCGTCTATTACGATATCATACACTATTCCTTGGAGACTCAGGGCTACCGGTGGCTGCGGGAAAAGTGGAATAGCGAAGTCAAGGTTGGCAGCTGCAAAGAATGGTGATTCCCCAGCGGGGTTGTCGTTTGTCCGATTGACAAATGCGACTGAGAGTTGGTTTGCCAGGGGCATTACAGTGAGATCGGGCACCCATGAAGGGAGGTTCTTCACACCAGTCTGGGCTAAATCTTGCACATGTCCGAGGAAGTTGAGATTCTTTGCAGATTGCAACTGGAACCATGCTGCCTCCATAAATACCATCTCAACAGGTTTATTGTAGTCTGGGATAATCCTGAACGAATTCTGCTCAGCTCCAGGATCTTCCTTAGGAAGCAATCCACAAAGCGCGTATACTTTATCTCTGGGTTCCGTAGCCGACGAGCACCGGAAAAACTGCATCAAATCTGTGAAGTCAAGCGGCTTTTGGTATGGTGTTACTGTCCTTGATTTTGCGATTAGAAGGCCGCTGCGAATTTCGGACATGCCCATAATAGATTCCGCAGGGTTGAACCTTAAGTTCATGACTCTGTCAATCTCATACATGCAAGGCTTGGTTTTTGGCCCTGGACCAAGCACTTCTCTGGTTTCGATATCGACAAACACGGGGCCAAACCGGCCTTCCATGTGAGAGTCGGCGTAAGCTGCAATGTTGGTGAACCACGTACTCCGCTCTAGAATCCTGCAACTCAATGAGAGCATAGGCCAATCTATGATGAGCAGCCCGCTCATGATGCATATTCGACGAGCAAGTGCGAGTTCCTGAAGGATCCACGCTCTTCTGAACCAATTCCGGCTGAGAAATGCATAAACTGACAGCCACTCATCTTCCTTGAACTGGCGAAGGCCGTGTGATTTTAGCTCCCGAAAATAGAGACGTACTTGGCTTTGTTGTTTCATTAAAGGTATGGCCTCCTCGGGGGACCTGATTTGAGAAATCTCCCAGAGAACTTCAACTCCTGGCCGAGTGAAGGAGTCATCTCTGCCGAGCCAGACTATAGTAATCTGAGCCGTGCTATAAATCTGGCTCATGATAGCAACCTGAGCATTCCGCTCAGCAATGTCACTTTGATTAATACATATGGAATCGATCCAAATATACTCTCCAAGGGGTCTATCAACAATCTCCTCGAATGAAGAATCACTAGGACCTTGGCGCATAGCGAGGAGAGCATCGTGTAAATTGGTCGTAATTTTCAGCAGCTTTCCGTCGCAAACAATCTCTCGAAGCTGCTCAAACATCTTCGCGCCGTCTTTCGCTTTCTCTTCATCCTCATAGACGGTGATCGGGTTTCTCCAAGTATATGATAGCGCGTCAAATTCTGGCTCCTCGTCGAGGTTGACCGTCTTGATTATGCAATGAATAGGCTCTGTATCCATCCAAAACAGCGACGGGTACTTGACTTTTGGGCGTGGAAGTATGTGCACGATACGAATATGCTTGTTTGACGGAAGAGGAGGGTACTCGTAGGACATTTCGATAGGCTCCTCACCAGGAAGGGATAAAGCTGCCATCCTAGCCGCAATATTGACTGAGCCGCAGTCAGACATTATCACTTTCTCGAATTTCCTAATTGCAGGTGGAACAGAAGCAGAAATCTCAGTTTGTTGGTCTTGCGCTATTAGAAAAACTTTTGCTTCATCAGCTGCATTGCCTGGCCCTTTGCCTCTAGAGAGAAATAATCGTGAGCTGCGGCTGAAGTACATTAAAGCACTAAGCCGATTCTAAATATAGATCAACTCGCCTTTACACACCTTTGCTCGCCCCAAACCGCTACCTTTCCAAATAGAGACGGATTTTCTTCTTGGGAGGCGGTTCTTCAGAAATTGAGAATCTCGTTGAATATGAACATAAGGTCGACTAGTTAAGAGAAATTTCAATGCGGATTTGCTCTTTCCTGTCCAGTAGAATTTGCATAATGCTTCAGCGATCTGAGACCGTCCTTTATCTTCGCATTCATCTAGAGCATCAAGTATACAGATGATTTCGCCGGATTTATAGTTGTTCACAGTTACGAGCAGCCATAATTCGATTGCCGGAAACGTTCCAGCCAAGTGGATTGCTACAGCTGCTGCAGATGCGGTTCCTTGTGAGCCCTCTGGTAGGGACGCAATGACAATATTGTGTCCACTTATTCGACCTAGAATGTAAGAGTTCGTATCGTGCTTATCTTTCGGAAGTCTCCCATGTTCATCATCAAGCATGTATCTTGCAGCGCTCATTTCCACCTCCAGGGGGCATGTAAGAGCAACGGTACATGCGCTATGGCCCAGACGCTCCTTGACCTTGCTTGACATCAGTCGAACAGTTTCAAATAGGCAGATTCTCAGGCGACGATTAGTCTCAGTCGAGATAGGCCTGCTTTCGTCTTTCGGCGATTATCGTCGCAAATTCCAATCTCTCTACCAAAGACGTATTAGTTGCCAAAGCGTTTATTGTATCAGTGTAGGATCGTGTTCTCTTGATAGAAATCCATGAAATCGCTTAATTTAAACAGGACCTGCGGTGACCTTAAATATAACACATGTTACAGGGTGAGAAAAGAAACAAAAGTAAGTGAGAATGTCAGAGCTTCACGATAAAGTGGTGTTGAGGGGCTAATTCGATATAGTGGGTATGAGAGGGGGGAAGTTGGCCAATGGGCGGAGTTGGCGTAGCCTGTTGTGGTCTAGCGTAGCCCGCTTTAGGTATACGAGTAGTGCTTTGCTTTTGGAATCGTACGAGTGCAGCTGAATTATTACGTGGTTCATGAGCTGATATCGTCACTCACCGTAGAGAATAAATTTCATAGCACAAGAATCAAACTCTAGATATAACGTTAAAACATATTTGAGTCTGATAAAATCGTGAATTATATATAAGGGGTTACAATCCGTTACCATGCGCTGTGGGAAATGCCAGAAAATACCACTCAAAATTTTCCTCGATGTCTCGAAAATTAAACATTCGGAAAACTACAATGATCTCCAGCAATCAGCTATGGCTGGGTGCGACCTCTGTAGGCTATTAATACAGTATATAGAGGATATATTGGAAGAGCGAACCACTGGATACGGCAACTCCGTTCGAAATCTCAACGCTGGCATATTTATCGAGCAAGTAATCTATGGCAACGTCATTAGGGCAGTTAAAATTAACTGGGGGAACAAAGAGAACGTTGATCTTCCAGAGTTAATCTTGTATTCCCCTCAGCTGTCAAAGAAAGGTTCTAACTGGAAATGAATCACAAATTCACCCGCATGCTCTAACGTGAGGTACAGTAGTGTTCTCGCGCCAGCCACCTTCATCTGGTTCTTAGCATGGCCCTCGTTCTTTCCATGGCCAAATCAATTCAACGGAAACATTTCAGTTAGTAAAATCTTGGATTAAATGATGTCTTCAAGAGCACCCAGAGTGTGGAAAGTCAATGAGTGGATGGCTGCCCACCCGCCTTATTGACGTAAGCGGTCAAAAGCAAGAGCCTCGTCTCCGCATTACCTCTGGTATGTCATTGCAATCTTTAATTACCCGGTTCAATAGCACTAAAAAACTCCATAATCCGCTCATAAAGATGATAGATCATATAAGTGAAACCCAAGGTGTGCCGTATCTCATCCTAAGCCATTGTTGGGGTAAGCCTCCGCACGACGAGTCTCATATGACTAAATTAGCTACGCTTTCTGCACGTTTAGATGCCATTCTTTTTTCGGGACTTCCCAAAACATTCCAGGATATGATAATAATTGCTAGAAACCTCGAGATTCCTTATGTCTGGATTGATACGTTCTGTATTATTCAAGACTCTACTGTCGACTGGGAGAGGGAAGCAGCTTCAATGGCGAAAGTGTATTCTGGATCGCTCTGCACAATAGCAGCTTCGAATTCGGATAACTGGACTGGTGGCTGCTTTGTTCCAAGAGACATAGCAAAGACTACTTCCTGCGATCTGTATTGGCCTCGAGGAGAGGATGGGCTCGAAAGTGAAGATGTATCTCTAACAATATTCCCCCGTTACCGACGGATGCCTTAAAGAATTGTGCTTTGAGTCAAAGAGCGTGGACTCTGCAGGAACGCCGGGTGTCCATGCGAGTCATACATTATACTAATATACAAATCGAGTCGGAATGTCGGTCATGGCAAGCTTCCGAATCAAACCCTGAACGCTCCCCTTTGATTCCATTTGAAGGTGATAACGCGATTTGAGGCGGCGCTAGAGACCCGTATGACGAATGGAGGAATACTATTAAGGAATATTCTAAGAGGAAATTAACAAAATGGACAGATCGTCTGCCCGCATTATCAGGACTAGCTCGTCAAACACATTTGGTTTCTACTGGTGACCAGTATCTAGCTGGGCTTTGGCATGGAGATTTGATAAAGGATCTTCTTTGGTACCGTGAATCTTGGGTTGAGCCCTTTTGGAAAGGTTCGCAGTACCTGGCACCCACATGATCTTGGTCCTCTGTCATTGGACCTATTCAAACACACGTCTTCCGGAATTTACTTGATGAAAACTTGGTAGACGAGACTTCAAGCCCATCGGTACTTATGGCACGAGTTACTCCAGCAGGCATAGACCCGTTTGGACAGGTTCGAAGCGGATCGCTCAACCTCTCTGGCCGTTTACGAAAGATAGTTTATAGGAAAGGTAATACGAATCGTCTGGGTACCGGATTTGCATTTCCACTGTTCGTGGAGGGTGGAACGGCAGTGAAAATCAACGATAATACTTCATATAATTCCCTAGAGAAAAAGAGAGTGATATATGCTAGATGCATAGTTAATCCATAAATGGAAATCTCTTCCCGCCCTCAGCGTTACTCCCCCTTTAAATGATTAAAATTAATCACAGGACGAAATCGAATAGTACAATTGTTCATTGCTTCAATGGCGTCTTCCAGAGTTTCAAGGGTATACTCTTTTACCAAGCATTTAATCCCTTGGTCCGTAGCAAAGTCAATAGCCTCTCTGGTTTCTGCAGAAAAGCCAGAGGACCATGTTCGAACAGAAACCCCATGCACAACCAATTCAGTAAAATCCAAGGACACACCATTCACCGCTAAAAGAACAAATTTAGCATTTGTCAGGGCGAGCAATCGCTACAGTGGTAGAGGCGTCATTGGATAGGGGGGGGACTTACGTGCGATAAGAATCATGGAGCCACCGGGAGCAACGGCCCTTACCATCTTTTTGACGCTTAACCACGAGTTAGAAAATTTTCCATGCATGTCCCCTCGGTTCAAATAAAGGGAAGTTCCAATATGAAAGGTCTTAACGTGGACAACTAGGTGAGCACTTACAACGCAGCGTCCGGCACAAAGATAATCAATAAGGAGGCACCACCATCCCTTCTAAGCACCTCAACAGGATCCACTTCTTTGGTGTTGATAAACTGGTGCGCGCCAAGAGCTATAGCATCTTGCTCTTTATCGGCGGTTCCAGAAACCGCCACAGTCTTATAGCCCATATGACGGGAATATTGAAGTGCAAGGTGCCCAAGACCTCCTATTCCGCAAATAGCGATTGTGTCGCCCTGTGGTACATGACTTTTGCGAATGGCATTGAAGACTGTAATTCCTGCACAGAGAAGGGGTGCATGGCTAACTGGATCTACATTGCGCGGCACTCGTACTGCGGCGTCGGAACGTAGAGTGCAGTACTCGGAAACTGTTTAAAATTGTTAGAAGTCTTGCTTTTCCATTTGCTTTGCAATATTTCAACCCCGTCTCAATAATTTCATAATTCATCTTTCTCATAATACCCTCTTATGTGGATGAACTAGCCCTCAGGGCTTGCAATAAAGGAAAGGTAACGTTGAGATATAAAAACAAGTACTTACAGCCTCCGTTTCGGGTTACCCCATTTACTTCCAGACCTTCACATATTTGAGGGGTAGCCCTGGTGCACGCTTTACAGTGACCCTCACTTCCCCCATGCCAAGCTCCACCAGCTCTATCACCGATTTTCCAATCCTTCACAGCAGGACCCACGGCTACGACTACTCCCAGAACTTCATGTCCAGGAATGATCGGGTATTTAGAACTGCATAATGAGCGGAAGAAGCTGGTAAGCTATTGCTGTCTATTCAGGGTATGTCCTGTTGAGGTTCCGTAACTTACATGAAGTCAAATTCACCGTTCCAAGTTGCAATATCCTTTTAGTTGATAATCTAAGTCAGTGGAACCTCCATAAGGAGATTTTGGGTTGCTATAGGGGCAATATGACAAAGAGACAAGGCACGACGTACGCTGTGGCAGATACCACAAGCTAGAGACTTGATCAAAATCTCTCCCTCTTTAGGTGATTCTACCGGGACATCTCTCAATGACCACGGAGCACGAGGGCCATCGAGAACAATGGCCTTGCATGTTTTAGGAATTATCTCCGTCATAATAGATCAAATTTTTATTATAGAACTTAAACACGGGCAAAGAAGAAACTTGGGGAGTTCTAATGAAAATAAAACAGTTGTGTTGATAGGCGTCTTTGTGATCACGGTTTCATCGACGGAGTAAGCATCTTATATTCTTGAATCGCATTGACTAGGCTTTCTTAGATCTCACCACTGGTTTCATGACGTAGTGATCGCTATATTTTCGTTTCCATAGATGTTGAGATGTCAAGAAGAACCCTCAGCGTGGCGGATAAAGTTGCCGCAGAAAAGCCGCATTGCTCCCGCCAAAGCCGCAAACCAGCCGCCAATTGGCATTGCTAATATGCATACGTCAAAATGAATAAGAAAACATGACATATTTACACTCGGGTCAGAACCTCTGGTTATTGCTGCACAAAGTGCAGCTCAATTTATATGGCCACCTCCTGTAGTGACTTATAGCGATATATTTAAGACATTGCGGCATATTACCGGCCCGCCGTATTTCAGCAAATTATGACATGAATTGGAAAGACTGAATCTAGAAGACGTCACAACTCCTCCGCACTGTGTAAAAAATATGGATGATGTTGGCTAAGACTCAATTATCACGAATTGAAATCTCTAATCCCGAACGTAGTATGATATTTTAGAGCCAATGTTATGTACATGAGTAGAAAGAAGGACGATTTTTTTTTATTTTTGTTATGGCACGAAGGGCCTCCATGACCAACACCTCACAAAATAATACGCAGTTCCGCTTTAGCGCAGCTTACATCACCCCAAATCATTTCTTTAAATACGAGCGCAGAATTTAATAGTGATTCAAAAATTCATCGCCAATGTGGATAAAGAGTCATCATATATATCAGCGAAGATACGTGAAAAGCAGTGAAGATCTTCAGCAAAAGTGTCGGTATTGGGAGTGGATGCCAATGTAGGTTGGACTGTAGGTTGGGCCTTGCCCTGATCAGAAGCCACCAGATCTTCGTCTATGTCTTCGACATAGTTTCCAGGCCCCGAAGCCATAATATTTTCTCCATTGGTATTGGCTGGGCTATCATATTCGACGGGAGAGGTGGAATCAGATCTTGCCGACTGAGATATTGCGTTGTAATCCAGTAAAGACCACATCAATTCAAAAGCCGCGCTATCTCTGAAAATAGGTCCACATTCCTCATAAGAAGACGCTGCATGTCTTGTTGTAATCTGGGCGAGTTCGCGCAACTTACATTCCTATACATCAAAATGTCAGCTTCTTGAATAAATAAATGCCAGGTCCAACTGTGATGAGAGGCTTGCCATCGGCCCTATGTTCCTCCAGAAGCCTGAGATAATACGGAGATGCTCGAGACTGATATCAAGGTTTTTTTGGGACTGGTTACGCATGTCTTCATCCTTGGCTTTGATAAAGAGTGCGTGGATGGTCCCGGCCAGCGCTATACAGTATCCGCCGAAGGACGTGTGGAAAGCAAATCCAACCTCCCGAGATTCTCGGACTATGTTAGTCAACCGAATCGCAAACTCACGCCCCGTGTCGAACGCACGCGTGAGAAAAGAAACCGACAAAGTGTTTTTACCACGATACTTTGTATATAAAAGGAAAGGGTGATTTAGGACGCAATGGCATGTGCATAACAGCATGCGACCAAAAATTCTTGGGCCTGCCACTTGTGGATCGATCACACCATTTGTTGTGCATTCTTGGTAGAATAATTCTGACATCGATTCGGACAATGGTAAGAACGTTTCAAGAAAAAGAATATCGGAAGAGATGGAGGCGATATCCGATTTCGGGTGCCATAGCTGGTCTCGAAAGCGAGTCTGATTGCCTTGAAGCATATATTGAGTACAGCGGGTCAAGCACTTTGCAGCAGCAACAATTAAAGCATTTGGTGATAACTTAATATCAGGACTCTGTCTCTCCCAGACATCATCGAGGTATGGACTGTGTGTCTGCCTTCCTGACCTCCAGTCTTCCTCATCGCAGGGAAGTCGTAGAGTACATGACGAATCATTGATTGCAAGTGGCCGGTGCTTTCCACATGAAACTAGTCGATCAAGCAGATATAACGACCAAAATGTTCGTCGGCGCTCCTCTTGTTGTTGTGGAGGTAAATTGCTGTCGGGCTCATACATTAATCCTGACTGCTGCGCTAATCTCACAGCTAGCCCAGTCTTTAACCATGACAGGTTGTGTCTCTTGCGACCGGCTGAGTGAACATGAAAGCATACGTAATCAGTGAATGGTGCATCAACGATCTAGCAGAACGAAAATACCTGTAAAATCGAAAATTGATAGGAGGGTTAAAGTTTGAATTTTACTAATGTCGTCATCACCTTCGCCAGAAAAGCACCTAGCTTTGACCAAGTGCCAGGACGTCTCTGCGTAGAGCTCAGAAATTTCCCAACATCTATCAGGTTTAGGATGGAGAAATCGAAAAGAGCTGCATAAAACAGCAAAGAGGACATGGTCAGGAACGTGTCCGGCTGTCAAGCGCTGTCGAAAATTACCTTCATGGAAGATTCCGTAAGGTTGGTTATGACAGTGAGAGAAATATATGCCGATAGCGTTCAATAACACATCCTCGGGAGGTATTGGTGTGAGATTACCGCTTTCGATTTCACATACGACTTTACTAGTTCCCATTCTATCCTCTGAAACATATACTTCAGGGACAAACCCCGCACTATCGCCAGTTCCAAGCGTTGACTGATACGGATAATGTTGCTCGGGAAGTGAGAGTGATTCCATCGAATTTCCGTATCCGTTCGAAAGCGTGAACAAAGACCTGATAACCAATTAGCCGGTATCACAAAGGAGGCTTTTCTATCTAAAGCTTTGCTAAGACTTGCAATTCCAATGTCTTCTTAATTTCAAAGGAGTTGGCAATCGATCTTTTCAATCTTCTCGACGATCCATTCCGACTCAACCTATTGACATACTGTCAGAAACAAGAATATCTACTGGCTCGGATTGCGTCAAGAGCCTGAGTTGTATAGGGACAATCTACAGACCATATCATTGCCAGAGTGAGACAGAACACTTCGTCGCATCTGCCTATCATTGTGCAAATAGCGGCAATCATGTCCCAATCTTTTACAGTTCGAACATCTCGGTCTTTCTCCAGTGCATCTAGCTTTCTTACGTCTGGTAGGATATATTAACATATCTAAATTGCGGGTGAAAGCTGGTAGGCACACAAACCTGCAATTCAAGCATGCCTGGTTAATGCGGCGGATTGGTTGATACGACCGCGTCGTGCTCCTAATATCGTGACCATCTTCAGGTGAAGAATATGAATTGCTCATTTTCAGTAGTGCGTATGAAGTTTAAAGGTGCATAGTGCCAGGAAATCTGGGGAAGTGTGGAGGAGAATGTAAATGCGGTACTAGCGGCGAATGCGGCAAAGGCGATAGACCCGCATTTGCCCCTATTATTCTCCGCGAAAGTCACACCATTTCTGGAATCTGGTTGATGAACATTTTATTAGCCCATTCTCCGCCCTCATCATGCATCGGAATTAGGAATCTTGGTAATGCTGTCAAAGCTAGGCAAGTAAGATATGGAAAGTGTGCCGCCGCACGCCATGGAATATCCATAACTGCGCACTACACTGCACAGTGTATCATACGGGCGCTTATCTAGGCTATGTCAATCACTTTGACGGAGCAAAACTAGTAAGATGAGATACTTCATCGTCCATAATAGCACTATATTGCTTGAATGCAAAGATAGAACAGAGAACATGCAAACATAAAACGGTCTCGGCCGATCATGGCGACTATATATTGGACTGCCGACTTATAAGCATTGATGGAAGGCTATATCCTATCTCTACACTTTCTTGATCAATGGTGGATTTTATCAGAGATTGAGTCGACGAATGCTGCATCAGGCTTTTTCAATGAGAAGTATGTCCGTCTGATTATGTTCAGCTTCTTAACAAATAAATATCCGGAGGCCGGTCCGGGCGGACCGGATTTCTATTATATAAGTTATTGGCCATATACGCACTAAACAGCATTCCACCTTGGTCGATGTACAGGTTAATCTATTTCCTGACTTAGAAACACCGTATGGCGGACGGAAGCGAAGTCCAGTTCATTGTCAAGTCCCACTTGGGCATAGTTCGATTGAATCGACCACATAAGCTCAACGCACTCAATAGGTCTATGATAACGAAAATAACAAACAAACTACTGGTAATTGCTATCTTCTCCCTTCCTTCTTCTTCTTCCACCACCTGGCCCTTTGTTAAGTTTGTCTCTTCAATTCATACCTCTTTTCGTAATTATGCAAGTGTAAGACAGAGGCTAATGCAAGATGATTGGGAGCATAGGAGTGGCAGGACTCATCATCAATCTACGCAATCCTGTTATGCGGAGCAGGTAGTCGCGCTCTTTGTGCCGGGGGGGATGTGGTCACCCTGGTTAGACAGAATAAAAAGGGGAAGGCTGGGCAGAAAGAATCAGTGGCCTTCTTCGCCAATGAATATGCGCTTGACCATCTTGTTGCGACATATTCTAAACCTTTCATCTCTGTTATGGATGGCATCGTTATGGGAGCCGGGGCAGGATTGAGCGTCCATGCACCCTTCCGAATCTCGACTGAGAGAACTAGATTTGCCATGCCAGAGACTGCTATCGGTCTTTTCCCTGACGCCGGATTCTCTTTCTTCTTCCCCCGATTAGATGGCGAGCTTGGCATATTATGGGGCTAACTGGAATTTCCTTGGATGGTGTTGAAGCCTATTATGCAGGAATCGCAACCCATTATACTCCTTCCCGGAACATTGGTGACTTGGTTAAGAGCTTGTCAAAGCTAGAAGCTCGGACAAGCTTAGATGCTCTCGATATACTCGATGGCGTGGACAGGTTGATTTCTGAATTGTGTCCAGCCACGATACCAAATACAATGGAAGAAAGCGTCGTAAGAGGCGAGTTGCGCAAATCCATTGATCACTGCTTTTCTGCCGAAACTGTTCCACAAATTCTTTCAGCACTTCAATCCGAGACCAAGAATGTTAAATGGGCCAAAAACACTATTCTAATTCTTACCACTCACTCCCCAATATCACTTGCTGTGACGCTTCGTCAGCTCCGCCTCGGTCGTTACTGTAGCATCTCGGAAGCATTAGAGAACGAACTTCAACTGGCTACGCATCTTATGGCTCAAGGTGATTTCAACATGGGTGTCACGTCTCTGCTTATCAACAAGCCTCCAACCCAACCTATCTGGCCTTTGCAGCTCAGTGAGTTTAGTAAAAGGGATATCGAGCAATTTTTCTTGGTTCCAGAAAATCATTCATCGTTGGAATTGTATAACGATTGCACCTACTTTCATTATCCGCACAATCGATATGTCCTTCCGACCGAAGCTGCCGTCAAGCGTATCTTGAATAAATCCAATATAACGAAACAGGAGCTTATAAAAGAATTGGGACGTACCTGTGCTAAGAAACCGGGTTTTATTACGAAGCTGACGGATATATTGCTTCGCTGTACAGCAGAGCACAATGGGCATCTACACTGGACTTATCTCGACTCTCCTCGTCTGTGACATACCAGCGCGCACGATACATATATACCAACTTATTAGGAGTATTTTTTAGTATGGAATTTTAATTTTACTACTGTGGCGGGGCAGGCGTATAGAGCACCCTTCGGGGCTATATTTTCATATACGCGACGCACTAGCTCCAATACAATTCTGTTCTTCTTTCCTACCTCACTCCTTTGTATACGTGGTGTTACTGCCTTAGTTCACTATGTACTAGACTTACGCTTCCTATCCCGACACACTGCCACTCTAATACAGACGTAGTACATAATACAGATGACCAAGCCGGCTACTCGAGCATAAGCTGTATAGTATGGAATAATTAAACCTTGATTTACGGCCTTCCATTATACACTCTTTGTGATTGGCTTGTCTTGAGTAGCAAAGCATAATATCTTCAATCAAAATTCTCAATATAGTATCCTCGTTAACTGCCGTAATCCTCATGCCTGCTTCCCATAATCTGAGAGAGTAATGACAGTATCTCCAATATGAACCAGTGTACATCAATGCTATCAACTCTAATCGCAGCTAAAATTATGCCATACAGCAATTGTCCCAGCTCTTTGCTCTTAGACTTGTTCTGCCTCTACTGTAGATTCTTGCTGTTTCCATCGACCATTGCCTTTTTCGCTCCAAGGAAAATGCAATACTGGCAGTACCAGAAAACTAGGACATAAGAGACGGGTCAGCATTTCAAAATTAAATTGTAAGAAAGAATAGAACTATTTAAAGTTTACCTGTTAGAATTATCAGCAACGCCAGCATACATAATATACCATGCCAGGAAAGACGCGAGCAGGCCAAAATAACCACCTACGCTTTTCAGTACGGCGTTCGGATCGCCCAGCGCGTCGGTGTAGAGGTTTGAAATGCCAAGGGTTAGGAAAGTAGCATCTACAAGAATGAACAGGGCAAAAAAGAAGACGGTTGACTTGAGGGTGCAAAGTGTCATCGCTACTGAGAAAATAAAAAATCCCTATTTTGAGGAACAAGGGCGAGTCAGCACGTGGCAGGAAAATACAATCTTCGGTAGAAATTCGTCTCAATGGATGATAGATACCAACAACATGAAGCCAATGCCATGGTTTAGTTCTGCCTTATCCGGATAAGCATCAGATATCTGATACCTTGGATCTAGAATAACCGCGAAACCTAGCCAGAAACACCCATATGATGACAGAACAGTGGCACCGAATGTGTTGCCCACTGCCATTTCCCTACACACACGTTTACAACACATTAGCGACCTAGACATAGTAGGGTGAAAGCTATCGAATCGAGGTAAGGGGAGTATCAAGTCAGTTTGCTAATGGGGACTAAATGTGAAATATGTGCACACATTTAACTATATCCACAATGGACTCACCACATGCCAGCGAGGAGTTGGGCTAAACCTCCATAAGACAGAGCAGGCCCGACTATCATAGTAGGAACTGATACGCCACGGACGGATATATTGATCAGGGCCTGCACAAAAGTTGTCAATGCAAAGCCTGCTAGCCCCAAAGGAGCAGGATTGCCAAAACGTCGTAGCTGTCTAGCAGGGTAGAGACCTGGCTGCAGGGTTCCGGAGAATGAAGCGAGCTGGATGGTATCTTTGGTCTTTACATGGCTCAATGGATTTGCACTGGAGTAATCAACAGATTCAACTCTTTGGTCGAGTAGGTCCCGGCCAGGATGTTGCTTATTATTAGTGTTAGACTCCATTGGCTTCTTTACTAAATGGTGTTATTCCCGGAGAGAAAAAGGATCTGGAATGGACAAATGTGTGTGCAAATGGTTTCCTGGGTATGCGGGAATGTGTTGTAATAAGTAAAGAATAATCTTGCAGGATGGTAGATGAGGCTGCTAAACACTAATGGAATTGGAAATGTCTTGTTGTAGGAAGACAGGCAGAGGACAGAGGCTTATATATTCATATTTTGCCTGTCATCCTGGGAGCCAGCCACAACTACGTTCTTGCTAAGGGAACAAAGTGAACAAATCAAAATATGACACCCAACAATTTTAGCCCGTCATGAATCTGTAAGACGAAGAACGGTCCGGCTTCCGGAGACGGCCACACAAAAATGGTGTCTTGAGATTCCCCGTGGGGAACCTTTAACCGGGAATTACCCCGGATATACCTCCACTTGCATCGGTCCGCTCTTGCAAACTTGAAAGTTAGTTCTTGCGAACTAGGATCAACCTTTGGGGGTGCTAGTTGAGTTAATACGTATGTCAATGATGGTGGGTAGGCACTGGATTAGCGTTAAATATAACTAGACTCTTTTAGATAAAATATTTGCTATTTCTTTTGTATCCAACGGAAATGATAGCTCTGGCGCCTCATTTAAATAGAAGGCGACTAAGTGTTGCTAAGGAACGGTTAAAGCTTACTGGGCTTAGGAGAGGTTATCTCTACCACAGATTTTCCAAAACGAAGACCCTTCTTCATTCCATCAAAGAGACGGTTAATACTATCTAAATCATGCAACCCTTGGGTCACTACATCAACTACGGGTCGAATCTCATGACAATCAACAAACTTAACCATCTCCTTAAACTCTTTTAGAGATCCCGATGTCGTACCTCGAAGTTCGATATTGCGCATCACCGCGCTCATTGGAATGTTAAGATTCGGCCTTAGCGTCATGCCATAGCTTACAATTACTCCACCATGCTTGTAAGTTGTCAGGTCAGTTGATAAGCCAGTCGCCAGTTTAAAGTGAGGGGTGCTTACCTTCAAGATTTTGAGCGTTTTCCCAACAATATCATCAGCCGCGCCATCGATTACAGTGTCAAGGAACTTTCTGTTCTCTGGGAGTTGGCTTAGAAGTTCCTGCGGCCAGGTCTTGGAGGTGAAAAGTACACCACCCTTTGCGCCTAAACTAATTGCTTTTCGAATTTGCTCTTCATTCAGAGCATTTACGTAAACGTTCATATTGAAAGCAACTGCAAACTTTAGCGCCATTAAGGCCACCCCCCCTCCAATTCCAGTGATTAATATGTTGCGGCCGGGAACGGCATTCTCACTTTTCGTGACTAGTGCTCTCCAAGCAGTAAGTCCAGTGAGTGGAAGTGCTGCCGCTTCCACAGACGTAAGATGTGCTGGGCAAATGACTACTTCATGCTCCCCAACTACAATCTGTTCTTGAAGGGTACCAACCGGAGCTGGATATGTTCCTCCGCGGACTGTGTACCTTCCTGCATCTGGACCATCCTTTGACTGCAACCATCCTGATCCTGGACTGAGTATAACGCGCTTCCCCTTCCATACGTTGTCCAGTTCCGAAGATCCAGTAGCGATAACTGTGCCGCAGCCGTCGGCAAATAGGGGTACACCAAAGGCAACCCCAGGATACAGATGCTGCCTAATGAAGATGTCTCGATGGTTCAAAGCTGCTGCTTCAAGTTGAATATGTAATTGGTTTGCGCCTGGAGAAAGCTCTGGAATGGTCCTGATCTCTAAAGGGTAAAATACCTGTCAAAACGATGTCAGAGAGCTAAATCTTGGACTCCTCGTCGGCGCAAGGAAATTATCCTACCTCGCCCGGTTTTCCTTCAACTTTAGCTATTGTGACAGCTTTGGGCATTTTCTCTCTTGTTAAAGTCCTTCAGAAGGGAATATATAAAATAAACCCTATGATACTATTGCTATGATAGGCGTAATATTTTACTCCCTGAAGTAAACGAACGATTGAAACATGAGCTTAAAATAGCGAGCTGCGATAATGCTTATAAAGATCCTGGAGCGTATTCGAGTGTTTGCGAGACTTAGCATTAATCCAACTTTTCTCTTTCGAACATGCTCGTTCTGCCTCGGACTGGAAATTGACCGGGGATATCATGACGGTCCGGACGGTCCGGCGAGTCAGGCACGAAACCGAACAATAAAGAATTTATGATCTTTGCTATCCGGTACTAAATTGGAACTGGTTCTAAATGACCCGATCACACGTCAAGACGGCAACTGTATTTGGGCTAACTAGTGAGTCGGGACGGGTTCCAGGAAAATATATTTCCCCACAAGGTGGTCTGGGTGAATTTCACGCGAATATCTACTTAAACAAAGTACCAGCTGACGTAATTTATTCTGACTGCTAAATACTCTAGCTCGTAACACAAATTAACTTTGGGCTTAAGGAACCTAGATGAGACCCAAATAAACCGGCGTGATTATGCTCCCTACGAGTTGGTAGGCATACTCAAATCTGCACGATCACCTTGCGGGCCATCATTCCGCTTCCATGAACTTGTAACTGTTTTTTGCTGGGTATAGAATGATAAAGCCGACTTTCCATTGAAAGTATTCGCTCCACCACCAGCTATGCTCTTCTTATTCCCAGTGAACGCGAACATGGGAAGAGGAACAGGAATTGGAACATTAATGCCGACCTGACCAGCTTCGACCATCGATTGGAACTTCAGTGCGCCGGGACCCGACGAAGTAAAAATCGCCGCCCCGTTCCCATACGGATTGGCATTAACTAGAGAGATCGCTTCTTCAAGGGTGTCGACTTCGACACACACTAATACGGGACCGAATATCTCCTCACGATAGCATCTCATATGGGGTCTGGCGCCGGTGATAATGGTTGGACCAACCTGTGATAGGTACAGATTAGATACGTAGACTAGAATATGGACGGGAGGGTGCTGGAAAAAAAATACTTTTCGCTTACCCAGTTTCCGGCAGGATATCCAGGAGCTGTATATCCTCGACCGTCAAGAAGTATAGAAGCGCCCTCCTGTGCGGCGCTAGTAATAACCTCCTCGATACGTAGTTTGCTCTCCGAACTTATAACAGGCCCCACGTCGACATCACTTTCGAATCCCCCGGAGACCTTCAATTGGCGTGCTTTGTTTGCGATTTCACGAAGCCAAGCCTTCGTCTCGCCAACAGATACAAGTACACTCAGCGCCATGCACCGCTGTCCAGCTGCGCCGAATGCAGCAGCTGTAACTGCATTTAACGTTTCCTCCTTATTGCAGTCTGGAAGCACAACCGCATGGTTTTTAGCTCCTAAGTTGGCCTGAACCCGCTTTCCGGTTGCAGATCCCCGCGCAAAAATATATTCTCCTGCTTGATTACTTCCTACAAAACTTATAGCCTTGATCAAGGGGTGGTCAATGATGAAGTCCACTGTTTTATTCTTCCCGTGTATAATAGTCAACACGCCTTTTGGGAGACCTGCTTCTCGGATCAACTCCGCCAAGATCCCTGTTGCGCCCGGGGCGCGTTCGGAAGGTTTCAGAATAAGGCAATTCCCAGTCGCAATTGCCGTGGGAATAGACCATAGAGGAATCATAGCAGGGAAATTTGCAGTTTAAGTTAGCTCAAGTTGAAGAAAGAAAATAAGTGAGATATAGCTGATACTATAGGAAACAAATGCTGTATGGGAAGTAATGAGACCCACTAAATGGGCAGATCGCTGCTACAATTCCCAACGGCTCGCGACAAGTTTTCGTTTCCATGTCTTTAGCCACCTCTAGAATTTCTCCTGTCAACTGAGATGTGATGCCACATGCCGTCTCCGCAACTTGTAAACCACGTAGGACGTCTCCTTTTGCATCAGCAAAAGTCTTTCCCTGTTCAAGCGTAATCGTTGCCGCAAGGCGGTCCCAATTCTGCCTAATCAAGTTTACGTAGCGAAACATAATCTGTTGACGTGCCATGATACTAGTAGCTCTCCATACTGGAAATGCCCTTTGAGCACTTTGCACAGCATCTTCAAGCTCTTCGTCTGTCATCTGTGGCACACTAGTGACAATCTTGTTTGTAGCGGGGTCATGAACTGGATACCACGTCTCGGATTTTGAATCCACGAATTCATTATCGCGAAAGCCAGTCGTTCGTGCGGATGAATCCACAGTCTGATGTGCGGCTTTAAATCCAACCTCTGGACCAACTGGCGGGGCTTTCATGTGCTGGCTAGTAGCTTGCAGTCGTTTCTGAGCACTTTCGTATGCTTTCATCGTGAGGACGGTGATACTAGCAAGTTGGAAAATGAATGGTAATGATTTTTTATGAGTTGAAGCAAGCCAGAAATACTTCTATACTTCTAGATAGCCGGGTGAAATCCAAAACTAGAGATAACTCATCACCGGCCCTATTATTCGGAGCTTATTAAAATAAAATATCGAGTCTCTCTGATGATAATGCAGCACCTGAGAATGGTGGTATTCCCAAGGTCGGTCTACCGAATACCCGAGGGGCAGACCGGAAGCGGACCGTCGAGTTCAAGTCATATCAACCCTCTTACCGACAGCGTAATATTTACGTTCTAACAGAACTACGCATGTAATCTTGTTAGGTTAAAGACATCCTATACACTCCTGTTACAGGATCTGTTGTATAACTTCTGTGTGATAGCTCTGTGTGATAGCAACATCATGGGCCCTCCTCCGTTGACAGGCTTGCGGGTGCTTGAATTTGCAGGTCTAGCTCCAGGTTTGTGAAACCATATACTAGGAAAATATCATTAAGATTACGGAATTGTATTAACTGCAACCAGGCCCTTTTGCTGGAATGCTTCTTGCAGATTCAGGAGCGTCCGTTGTTCGAGTTGATCGGCCTTCAAGATTCTCAGGTACCGTACTGTCACATCCAACGCCTGATCTCTTGACACGTCACAAAACATCTGTGGTCATTGATTTGAAGTGCAAAGACGGTATTGATCTTATCAAAGATTTAATCCAATATGTCGATATTGTTATTGACCCATTTCGCCCTGGCGTTTTGGAAAAACTCGGGTTATCGCCCGCTGATGTGCTGTGTACTATCAATCCGAGGTTAATAGTTGCTCGTATGGCGGGATTTCGCAGAGATGGAAAATACAGTAATATGGCCGGACATGATATCAATTATATTAGTGTTTCAGGGGTACTATCAATGATCGGTCGTTCGGAGCAGAGGCCTTATCCGCCACTGAACCTCCTGGGGGATTTTGGAGGTGGGGGTTTGATGCTTGTCATGGGAATATTACAAGCACTTTATGTACGGGAAAGGTCAGGCCGTGGCCAAACTGTGGAAGCTAATATGGTGGATGGAAGCGCCTATCTAGCTTCGATGCCACGTCTTGGGATCAAGACGCAGATGTGGGATAAACCAAGAGGGCAAAATGTCTTGGATGGAGGATGCCCCTACTATGATACATACGAGACGAAAGATGGAAAATATATGGCTGTGTAAGTTTGCAAGATACATGTCTAGCCTCCCTATTTCTGCACCCATTGTCAATAATCTGTTGGCCGCATATTTAGCCAAAAGCTGATTCGATATCCACTATTTAGAGGAGCACTAGAACCACAATTCTTTAGGGAGCTGCTTAGGGGTCTGAATATTGATGAGCAAGACTTGCCTAGAGATAGGGAAAATCCTCAGTGCTGGCCAGAAATACGCAAAGCCTTCCAAGAACGGTTTGCCCTCAAGACCCGGGCGGCGTGGGAGAGCATCTTCGATGGAACGGATGCTTGCTGTACCCCAGTGCTATCTCAACAAGAACTCGAGGAAACAGGTTACCGTCAGCGTCCTGCAGTTGTGATGAGATCAACACCAGCGCTGGCTATTACGCAGGCCGCTGGGAAAGATCAAATTTACGAAGGTCAAGGAATAGGAGTCCCTGGAGAAGGCTGGGCCGGAGACACACTCGACGCCGGTAGTGGTGGAGAAGAGACGTTAGTTAACTGGACAGGTTGGAAACGCGGCCAAGAGTTTGATAACCACAATGGTGCACTGATAAAAATCCATGCAGCTTCAAAGTTATGAACAAATTTTGCGGGGGTATATAATCATTGAATTCTTCTTCAAGTAGTCTATTGCAGATACAAATTTTAGAAAACTACTGCATTTTTGGTCTTATGGCTCTCGTAATCGACGCTTTGATCATCTCGGGGACCATGGGAAAAGTTCTAATCGGATGGCGGTGTGTTTTTCCATCACCTACAGGAACCGAAAGGAAGAGGAGGGATCCATCCCTCGGTCCTCTCAAGTGCGACAATCATTATATATGTCTGTGATGAATCCTGATAAATGCGATATCATAAGTATTGTAAACTTTTGCGACATTGGCCTTAACACGGAATTACAGTATATATAGTGCCTGTACCTAAACTTATAGGGATGCAACTAATTACGTGAATCCTTTGAGATTAAGAAGCACTCTCATTTAATCAGTATAGCGAGTAGTAACCCCTTGCTTGTATTATTTACTATATATTGACCATAGTTACTATACTTATGTGGTCGCCATTACGATTCTCCTCTGTTCTCGTCATCGTTTCGACCGCCTCGAGTTCTTCCTCGCTTGGAAGGTTTGCGACCATGAGATAGAGAGCATTATGCAATATCTTTTTGGGCATAATGTCCGCTGCTTGCATCTGAGCTTGTAGCTGTTCTCGCTGTAGCTGGAACTGTTGCTCGTAAAGGGCCATGGTCTCGCGCACCTGCTCGTCGGAGTAGCCCATGACTTGGAATTGACTCTGGAGCAGTTCCAACTGGGAAAGCTGTTGATCTTGAATAAGCGTCTGCTGCTGCTGGAGTATATTCTTGGTATCTTCTGCTGTCTTTTGTGGAGCCCTTGTAGGATGTCCGCTTGAGATTAAGCTAAGAAGACCCTTATTAGTGGCTGGATGATTAGGATCGAGGAATATGAATAACATCCCAGATAATCTGATCGAGAAACGACATTTGAATCAGTCATCCTACCATTCTATTCTCAATAATATCTTTCTTGTCTCGTATGGAATGATCTTTAAATCTCTCTTGTTTGATATTTAAATTGTGTGGATATAAAGTTGCTGATAATAGATATAATTAGTTATATACTAATTGTAACAAGAGCGTTGTAATGAGCCTGCCAATATGGAAAATAGATACACTGTCCGGGTAGCTTTTCTGAAATACTTTCCTCAAAACTGAGAACATGGATTAATTTGTAGCACTATATTATTAAAGAGATCCTTCACGGTCATAATTAACCCTTGATGATATATTCTTGGTGCTTTGCAACAAAACCTGGTGGAGAAGTTATATTCTGAATTTAAAGCGGTCAAATATAATACGGACTTAACCAATGAGTTTGGACGGTCGAGCCAAACAGTGTACGGAAAGTCTCTCGATCCACAGTGGAAGAGCACCGCATCAAAATCCAACGGTTCCTGATGCATACATAACTGCGTCTCTTTCAGAGNAATATACCTGAACAAAATGTGGTCATCGTACACATCTTCCAAGGACAGTTGCACGTGTGGATGCACTTCTCCTCTTGCTTCGTACTCTGTCAAAATCTCGTCCTTCTTCTTGTTCGACCTGCTCATAATGAAATACACCGCAAAAACAGTCGCCAAGCTCAGGGCTGAAAAAGCTAGCAAGATTGAGTGTCCCTTGATGAACCTTGGAGGCGAAGTGTAAATCCGCGTTCCAAAGATGGAAAAGGCCTGAGCACAAATCTCGGCCAAAGCCCAGATTGTGGCCCGCTTGGTGTAGCCACCACTATTGTTGGACATCCACACGACGAATAGCGTCACTGATGGGTACGCTCCACAGGCAATGAGGCACGTGCCGAAGATCTTGACTGTATTTTCAGTGACGGATATCAGAATAATATAGCCGATGATAGCGGCAGTTAAGGTACCCATGAGGAAGACTCCCTTTCGGTTGATCCGGTCGGACCAGACGTTGAGTACGATGAGGGTTACAGTAGCGCAAGCGTAGGGGATTATAGTGAAAAGCTGAGTACGAACTACCGCTGAATCTCAGCACATTGTAAGAAACGCGGAGAGGGATGGGTTAGCACTAACGTGGAGTATAACCAAATTCATTGATAAATGTAGGCAGAAACGATCCAATCGATCCCACGGCCAGTCCAATGCCACCATTCATTATCGTAAAGAGCCATGTCTTTGGATCTTTCATGGCGATTAGGATCTGCTTCCAGCTAATCTTGAATCCAGGTGTGTTGTAGGCTGAGTGATATAATGTCAGTATGATATGTGCTCATTCGGGGATGAAGGCATCTACTGACAAGCAGATCGAGTAACAGCCAGTTCGATATCTTCTCTGGTAAACAGCCAGTGTTTGCCAGTGATGCGATCCGGAAATTGTGGAAGTAATAACAGAACACACAAGCCAACAAAGATTCCGACGACACCTTCGATGATATATAGCCACTGCCAGGCTGCATATCCAGATCTCTGGTCGAGGTTCTTCTGGACACCGTACGCAATAAGACCAGTCAATCCACCTGCTATTGTCGCAAAAGAGTAGAAGGTTGCTAATTCAAAAACCATCAGTGCCCAACATTATCATTGATGAGAAATGGTGAACATACAAGCACGAGTAGCAGCCTCATCGCGTTTGTACCAGACACTGCTATAGATCCAGAGCCCAGAAATCAAGGCCTCGGTCAGGCCAATTAGGAAACGGATACCGGCAACAGCCTGCCAGTTGGGAGCCGCTGCGAGACAGCACACCAATGCTCCAAAGGAGAGACAAGCCGCCGAAATTGTGGCCCTAGGGCCGAGAATGCGAATAAATAAGTTGCTAGGGAGCATGAGCACACAGTATCCAACGACTAAAACATGTCAGCCACGTGATAATCGAGACATAAGAAGGATCGCACTATACAGAACATCGTTAAGCAGATGAAGTATTGATTATCGGTCATGTGTAGGTCGGTCTGCATGCCCGCCACTCGAGCGTTTCCGATATTACTTCGGTCCTAAAGATTCGTAAATACCTAACACCTCATAGACCTTGCAACTGCTTTATGATGCATACCATGTAAGCAATCAAAAACACCATAGCGGCCAAGGGCAGAATCAGGCAATCGGCCTTCAGCGCCAGTCGACGTTCGGCAGCACTCTTGTGATGAGAGCCTCCAGCCTCCAGCCGTGGATCAAAGCCCAGGTCGCCACCCTTGGATGCGGCCACCTGGTCGACGTGCTCGAAGGCAACTACCTGAGCTTGATCGATTTTGTTCTCAGCCATGATGATGGTCTTCAGAGGACTGCAAGGGAATTGGTATATCTCAAGGTCCGTTTTTCAAAAAGGGGGACACCTCGCAGATCCGGCAGGGGAACAGCAAATAATATATGTGTCTGGTTCGTTCCAAGGCCCCAACATCTGCTGCGGACTGTAATAATCTGGGGTACAGCGTATTGGGTAATCGCGAGAGAATGCGGGGAAGCGATGTGCGCCAATAGAGAAGATGCGCTGCTCACATCAAGAGTCAATCACCCGCTGCGACTGAGTGCGCTGTCGCGGGGCGTTGCCGGTGGAAAATGTGGGCGCACTGTGATTGTCCGTTGAGGCGTCCAAGCGGAATGTGATTGTTACAGTGGGATGCCACGGCTCCAACATATCAGACTGTGCCGTCCTGTACGCCACCTCATTTTGGTGCCAACGAGATCTAGGTCTATCTACAGACAATTTACAGCCATTTTTTACAAAAGTGTGAACTGAAGAGTTGGTGGCAGATGAGTTAACCCAGGAGGAAAGCCTCGGAGAAACTTGGAATGATAATGGGATTGTCAGACGTGAAGAGATACATTACAGTTTTACTTTGCTAAGTGGTAAACAAGCATAGATATAACCTGCTATATTGTCGTTGTATTTAGCTATGAGGTATGTGTAGAGAGATGCTCAAAGTAATAAGAATGTCCAGGAGGTAATATCGAGGTAATAATGGTTCCTTTAAAATCCCCCCACTCATAACCTTGCCCTGGGGTTTGTACGAACCCGTGAAGCAGCTAGCTTACCAGCAATGCGTCCAAAGACAGCACCTCGTGTGAGCCCAGCGCCTCCGGGATAATTGTGGTAGAAAAGACCTCCTTGCATCTCTCCACATGCCCACAGCCCGGGCATCGGACGACCTTCGTTGTCAAGCACATGGGAATTGGCGTCTGTTTTAAGACCGCCGTAGGTAAAAGTGATACCAACCGTGACCTTGTAGGCTACGTATGGTCCTTGGTCAATAGGATCAGCCCAGTTGGACTTGGGAATGGCGAGCTTGTTTCCGGTTGAGTTCCCGTCGAGGTGCATGGGATCGAAGGGGTGCTTCATGGTGCATGCCGCGTTGTATTCTCTCACGGTTTGGACAAAGTTGGAAACGTTGATATCGAGCTTCTTGGCCAATTCTTCTAGGGTATCAGCGACGACTGGAGTGCCAGTGGAATACCGGGGCTCCAGCAGGTTCAGATGCTTCTGGTCGAATATCTGATATGCTTTGGCCTCGGGTTGCCGGCCAATGGCAGCACCCGTTTTGGCATATGTCAAGCTGAAGTGTTCCTCGCCTTCGTCCATGAATCGCATTCCGTAGAGGTTGACGCTGATCCCAAACGGATACGAGTACCGTGACATCTTGTCCGTCACTCTCAGGTCACCCACGCGAGGAGCATCTTGGTCTTGAGGGGTTGCGTGTGCGCCGCCCCAGTGACCCCATGATTGTGCTCCTGCGGCTATGGCTTTCTCCAGCATCGTGCCTTGGTTGAAGCGTGTGCCACGAACCACGACCAGGTCCCAGCCCTCTCCGAGAAACTGGCGGCGTAGTCGTGGATTTGCTTCGAAGCCTCCACATCCTAAGATGACCTGTCCGTAGAAATTGACATACGTATTTGCCTGCCTGGCTTTGACGCCAAGTACCTTATTTCCATCCATGACCAGATCGCTTGCTGGGGTCTCATAGAAGACGGTGATGGTGGTGTTTTCCACCGCTCGCCACAGATCCTTCATCAGACCGACACCTTCGTTCATCGCCATCATTCCAACTCCAGGCGGCACATCCAGCATGTTCTTGTCAATCTGGTCCTCCGCGAAGAACTTGTCCAAAGTCAATTGCCAGTGAACCCCCTTTCCTTTCATCCACTTGACCGTCTCGTAGCTGCCATCAAGCAATGCCTTGATCAGCGCGGGATCTGCCCTTCCTTTGGATGTTTTCATGATGTCGACCGTGTAGTCTTCGCGTGTATATGGCCGCATGGTCACCCGTTTCGTCTTGGACAGAGCTTCCTTGCACAAGAGCGGCCGAATATCCTCCAGTCCGTCATGAGGAATACGGAAAATAGCTCCGGCAAACCGACTGTTGCCGCCTCTTTCTTGCTTGTTGGCAGCTTCGAGGACAGCGACCTTGACGCCTTGCTCCTGAGCAGTTAGAGCGGCTACCAAGGCAGCGTTACCACCACCCACGACAATGACGTCGAAGTCACGAATGTCTTTCATTGTATCACGATATCTCAGCGGAGTCACCAAGTAAACATTAATACTCAAAGAAAGGGTTTAATTCTTCGTCGGCTGTTGACCAAATAGCGGTCGGGTTCTTATTCATGATCGAGCCACAATCTTTATTTAAATTTGTAGAGGAACGAGCGGACTATCTGCCTCCGTGTTTCGACTTTCTACTGAGTGTTCTCTGTATCTCTGCAGAACCAGGATAGAGTCGATCGCGTTTTAATTTAGAGTGCAGATGTGTCGTCTTTCTGTCCTTCCCCTCGGGCTTCACATTGCGATTCTCCGCCAGCGACTGGTGCGTTTTAACAGTAACAGTATGAACATGAAAGCGGAAACGGCAATACAGCCTTGGTACTCAGTGGCCTGCTTGCAGCAAGATCGCATTCAATTGGCACATTTTTGCGTTGAGCAGATCACACTTGCAATTGGATCCATCTGATACTTCCCAACTTCCACGGCTGAGGTTACAGCTTCTCTGCATCATGATTAGTGGCGCTCTTTCTCAGTCCGTCAATCCTTGAGTGGTCTGTTCGGTCCGACCGTCCTGTGGATTAGCGGGCGAATGATGATACATGAACGATGCCGTGGCATCGCGGCTATACGGACAACTCCAGTCCGCTCACTTCTGACCTTCTCCGCAAGCGCTGTCTGCACTCAAATGCTCCGTGGACATGACGTAGGGATTGTTTGAACATTTCAGTATCCAGATGCACAGCATGGGCCGTGGTCGAGATGTGAGAGCTTCAGCGCAGGACCTGGAGAAGTACGCTTGCAGGTTTTGCCGCCAGCGAAAGGTCGGTAATTATGGTTCCTACGGAAAGTGTCCGGGAAGATGCTAAGGGTTTGTGAAACTAGATCAAATGTGACCGCTCGAAACCAATATGCCGGACATGTCAAATGCAGGGCCAGGATTGTCTCTATCCACGTGGTCCCCCGAAGCCAAGGTCGGTCATCTCCACTCACTCCATCGATGGATCTATATCGGACTTGGTATGCTGATTGGGGCTGATCAAGACCATCATCCGCTATTATCAAAGCAATCGAGAATGAGAAGAGAGATGTCGAACTACTGATTCTTCGCTTGAAGACTGCCACACCAGAAGAACGCGAAGCTCTCCTCGATGCCATCAAGACGACGGACGTCGGCGGACACATCCAGCCCGTAATCCCTCGAGATACCCTGTTCGCGGTGTCAGACAATCAAGTCCCAGGAACCTCTCCACAGACGACGAGTCCATCACGTCGACACCGTCATGAGGCCGAAGAATTCGATCAGTTCTCCTCTGATGATGAGGCAGACACGGCTCCGTTTGTCTCGATAGACGACCAGGGGCAGGTTGGGATATTCGGACCAACATCAGCCCTACATGATAACACTAGACCATCACAAAAGAAGCAGCCCTTGCCACATGAAGGAAGCAATGAGCTTATCGCCAACGCTATCCTCCAGCGACAAAGAGAATATGATCTGCAATACCATTCCAACTTAGACGGAGTCCCCACGGAGCTGGCCCTTCATCTCCTTGATCTGCACTGGAATCGGCAGCATCATACCTTCCTCCTGACATATCGGCCAGCCTTTACCAGAGATTTGATGAATAATGGACCTTACTATTCTAAATTTCTCCTCAATGCCATTTTTGCCACTGCCTCGAAATATTCGGAGCGTGTAAGCGTTCGCGATGACCCATCAGATCCGCACACAGCTGGGGGTCGTTTTTTCCGTCGTTGTAAGGAGCTTCTCGATACAGAAAGATCCAGTATTCCAACCATCGTTGGACTGCTCCTGCTGGGATCTACTTACATCGGAAGAGGAGAGATATCAAAAGGCTGGATCCATACCGGGCTGGCTACGCGAATGGTGTATGACCTCGGGCTGCACTTAGATATCCGCAAACCAGACGTCAAACCCGAGGATGTGGAGATCAGACGGCGGGTGTATTGGGGGGCTTTTATTTGCGATAAATTACAGAGTCTGTATATGGGTCGACCGGTTGCCATGCAGATGCGGGATAGTAATGTCTCTCTTAAGTTTATGGATACGATGGAAGAGCTGGAATTATGGAGTCCGTACATCGACCCTCAGTCTCCGACCTCGCCACGACCTTACTCGCCAAGACCAATCCATTCCCTCTCAACCTTTCGGCAGTTCTGCCTTTTAGCCAAGTTAATGACGCGAGTCTTGAATCGATTCTACTATGTTGGTGCGAGAGCCTCCAACGCACAAGCCAGTCTCCAGTCTCTCGATGAGGGATTGCTCTCTTGGTATGAGAATCTGCCCAACTACCTTACGTGTCAACCGTGGTCAGTGAATGCTCCTATTGCCAACCAGGTAGCGACGCCGAATGTTATGCTTCTCCATGTCACTTATCATTCCCTTCTCATCCTCCTTCACCGCCCGTTTATCTCCGATGGGCATTTGCGATCAGTCTCTGAGCCTGGAGCATCATGGAAGAGATGCTCCGAGGCCGCCTTCAGTATCACAAGCATTATTGAAAAATGGAACAAGATGTACACCATTCGGAGAGCGCCGTATCTCCTAGGATATGCCGCGTGCGTAGCGTGCACAATACACGTCCGGAATGCCGCTTTACCAAACGGAGTACAAAGCTGGGCTATGCTTATGGCGACTCTAAGCATTCTCGACGAACTGGCAGTCGCAATCCCAGGCATCTCCGGTGTCATCGAGATTATTCGGAACTTGATGCATGTTAATGGCGTTTCCGAAAATTCGAGTATACACTTCTGCACCTATCGTTGAGGATCATGAAGCTAACATAAAAACAAAGGCGATTTCCATGGAGTAAACGAATCTCCTTCCTCACTCCTCGATATCGACGCAATAGCACGTATGTTTCCCAGCTCTCCATACTATCAAACTGCATGGTCACAAAGCCCGACTACGCAGATGGAGTTGAGTTCTGACAATGTTGGGATCCCAAATTTTGATTCGTCAATGGCTGACCCTGGATGGAATGATCTACTTACCGGATTTTGGGTACCTCATGCTCCTAGGTTTGACACGATGGGCTCTTCCTAAAAACAAAGGTAGTCTTTAGCAAGGGTAGCTCTCAGCTATGTAACTGCGTCTCTACCCATAGAGACCTGAGTATTCAGCGCTTTTCTATCACTTAACCAACCTCGACAATTCTTATGGATTTGTAATTAAAATATACAAAAGAACAAAAATTACTCTAAATATGTTTTCAATCTTGTAATCATAGTGAACGCTCAAAAAAAAAGCCCTTTTCTTCCTCTTCCGTGAGTTCCAAACCTATCCCCGGGTCCCGCTTCGCTACCAATTGGAGACAGCGATTTGCGGAGCATCACTCTCCGATGATCCACTTTCCCATCGTTATTTAATCAAGTGTTAACATTTCTACATGTTAAGTATTATATTGCATGTACGAATTATTATCACACGTGATATTCCATAGTACATACATAGCTTAAAGATCAAATCCCCCGCTGAGATTGATCCGAGATGCCTGCTGTCTCTCAGGCGACGGATGTCGCACCAAAGAGCAAGGTGAGTCCGACGCCGCAGTTCAAAAGGAACAATTTATCTCTAATTCATCAGAGAATAAACCAGACTCATATCAATAATAAGCAAACTATCCCATCGTGGGTATCCTTGGTATCTGGAGGAATTGCTGGAGCTACGGAGGCTACCATCACCGTAAGTACCACACTGGGGAGAGCATGTTCATAAAGATTCCATTAACTTAATGTTGAATGTTTACGTTGACTGTATTACACAGTATCCATTCGAATTTGCAAAGACAAGAGCTCAACTCCGATCAACAGGACCAGCAGCAATTCCTAAGAACCCGCTCAAGCTTATTTATCAGGTTGCAAAACTCGAGGGGCCCGGAGCTCTGTATACTGGGTGCTTTACACTAGTTGTTGTAAGTATTCCTCTTTTGTATTCCTAAGCCTGTCCCCTTACTAATATTTTCATACGAAATAGGGAACTACAGCAAAAGTAGGCATTAGATTCCTTTCGTTCGATAGCATTAAAAATCTCCTCTCGGACGAAAAGGGATCCCTATCTACTGGCCGAGGTATCCTCGCTGGTATGACCGCAGGCGCTACTGAAAGCGTCCTTGCTGTGACACCTACAGAGAGAATCAAAACAGCCTTGTTCGTTGCCCAAATCTAAATAATACTTTCCTTGTATTGAGTAGCTAGACAAAGCTGATACGATATTTAAAGAATCGACGATGGAAAATTATCATCCAAACGTTTCCGCTCTACCTCCCATGCTATCAAGCTGCTAGTACAAGAAAACGGGCTGACAGATCTCTACAAAGGTGTCATTTCAACTACGATGAAACAAATGGCCACCTCTGCTGTCCGTATGGGATCATATAACTTTCTCAAAGAATCGGCCAAAAAGTCCAAGGTTGCCCAAACGCCTATTACAACATTCACAATGGGTGCGATGGCGGGGACCATTACTGTATACGCTACCCAGCCGTTTGATGTTATAAAAACCCGGTCGCAAGGCGTACAAGGCGTGTCATTTAACACAGCAGTGAGCAGTATTTACGTCGACTATGGCTTGAAGGGGTTTTGGAAAGGAAGTACGATGCGTTTAGGACGATTGATCTTAAGCGGTGGGATTGTGTTCAGTGTCTATGAACAGGTAGCTGCTATTTTAATGTACCCAAAAGCTTGAATCGACTTAGTGTACTGGTTTAAATGAAGTTTAGTATAGATCGAGAAACCTAGACAAATGAGCTATATAAGTCATATATCTAAGTTTCTCGATTAAGCCCCAACTTTATACGATATAAACATTTAAGACCTCCGCTAGTGTCCTTATATCACGTTTCCCTAGCATCTATACCCTAAGACAGCAGGTCTTGCTGGAAGTTGGTCTCAGTGTCACGCTACAATGTAAATTTCATACCTTATTATCAGGAATCATCAGCGGCGTCAAATTCACCAGAAGCTTCAATCTTGCATCAGGTTCTCTCTTGGCTCTAGGCCCAAATGGAAAGTCAATCACTCAGGAGGTTAAATTTTCCCATGGTGATCCTGATGAAGTGTGCATCTTGACGGCCCCGCGAGGGAGGCTATATAATTTGATTAGAAGTGCGATATATATTAAGCACATGTCATTAGATGGCTAACTGAATACTGGACTTTGAATCTTCCTTCTCATCCGTCTTGGGCTCCACATCCGTTTCTGCACCTTCCTGATTCTCCATCTGATTAATTCCATATTAACTTAAACTAGTAGTACTGCTATTTGAGTATCAAAGCCACTACCTGTAAGAGGACTAGATCCGGCGGTTGAAGTAGACGTGTCTGAGATGGGTGATGAGGTTTCTGTGGTCGTAGTCGATGTACTAGACTTCTCGTTAGCGGGTATCAATGTTCCATAAGCTTTAATCTGATCTTTATATGGATTATTTTCTTCATAGAGCGCTTTATTACGTTTCTCGAGGAACTCGATGCATTCGATTACTTTAGTAAGCACCGTCGGCTACTGATTATGTCAATTGATATGCATTCTTCACAAGTTGTATAAGCGGGGCGGTGTTTGGGTGGAGGGGAGGGCAGGGAGAATAAGAGAATACCAGCTTGCAAAGTCACCTATCTTCTCTTTCTCATTGGCTAGATCTTCTTCCATAAAGCCTTTGGCTCCTCTTCAGTCAGCTGATTTCGCAATGCCGTACAGCGTTTCGCCATTTCGAGACCACTCTTAAGCTGGGAACTGCACTGCCCTCCGCGAGAGAAGAGCGGACAGATCACATTGCGATCCTTTAAGTTGCTGATCTGTGAAACATTCTGGAATATAACAGGTTGGAGGGAGACGTTTAATATTGTCAGGAAGGCTTCATTATCTTAAACATTGTCGCATTGCTGGGTGTTTTTTAGAGATATATCATCACTCTAGATGGTGTAAAATAAACGATACGCTTCTGTGGAACAGGATCGACCGTTCAAGGTCGGAGGACTGATGGGGACAACGCTTCTCTGATTTACTATCAAAGTTGAAATTGTAGTTCCGGGTGCCATGCACAGGACCTAAAAAAGAAAATGCAACCTGCTGACGGCTGCATCCGTCTGACGTATTAGTGCTTCCCCACAATGAACTGATACAGTGGATCGGCGTTAAGGATCTTGATCCTGGTTAAAGTCCGGATCTAGTCATCGCTGACTTTGATCTATTATCCATCTCCTATCAAAATACTTACGGCAAGCATTATGACAGTCAACCTTGTAATAAAGTTAACATGAATTTGAATCCGTTTGTGAAGTCAGTTGTACATGTTGTGGAGCCAAGAATCTCCTGAATCTCCCATACTGAATCAATACCAAATGCTAAAAATACTTGCAAGTTGTATGGTTATTTGATTTTCAACCAATTCTTGCACTAGCAATAAGTCCCGCGGCCCTGACTTCGTGATCCTAGTAGTTCTTACCTCAGAATATACCGGCCCATAGAATAAGATTAGCTACAGTTCGGATATGCTCTCTTCCTATCAGAGCAAAGCGTCCCCGTCTATGCAAGCGTAGATGATTATTTAACGCCTTCGGATGCCCACTTGGAAAAGTTCTTTGTGTTTCTTTCCCATACGTCAATAATCTTAATACCCTTCCTCAAATCTCCCAATTCATTCATCGCTATGTCAAATACCTTCCACAACAAAGTAATTGTGGTAACCGGTGCCGGCTCCGGGATTGGCGCTGCTACCGCTAAATTGTTGGCCTCGCGTGGTGCAAAAGTATCAATAACCGATGTTCAAGAGAGAGGCCTTGATGAAACTGTCAAGGCAATCGAGGAAGCTGCGGGGTCTGTGATTTCCGCGGTGCTTGATGTGAGGGATAGAACACAGGTAGAGGCGTGGATCTCCCAAACCGTTTCAGCATTTGGCAAACTCGACGGTGCGGCTAATCTTGCAGGAGTGACTGGAAAGCAGACAGGGTTTGCCCAAGTCCAGGAAATCGATGATAATGATTGGGATCTAATGTTCAATGTTAATGTGAAGGGCATGCTAAATTGCTTGCGTGCGGAGATCAAAGTAATGAATGACGGGGGAAGTATCGTTGATGCGTCGAGCGTGGCTGGGATTCGGGGTATAGAAAATAGTGCCACTTATTGTGCCACCAAACATGCAGTCATCGGCCTCACACGAACAGTTGCCAAGGAACAGGCAGGAAGAGGCATCAGGGCTAACGCCCTTGCACCGTGAGTAGATTCAATTCATTTTACCACCCTTCGTTTGTGTGTTGCAAAATGAGAAAACGAGCTGACGCCACGTTATTAAGCGGAGCGATCGATACACCACTTCTGAGAGCATCAATTGATTCACATCCGGTATTAAGTGGGTCTGAAGACAGTAGATGGGCACAGGTCCCACTGAAGAGAGTGGGCCAGCCCACGGAAACAGCAGAGCTCATCTCATTTTTCCTATCTGATGCATCGAAGTATATTACTGGGACAGTGTCGGTCATTGATGGTGGTATGATGATATAAAGAATTATTATTAGCTATCCAATTCAAGTGAACTCGAAGTTCTGGTTTCTGCACAGTCGCTCCCAAGAAAGATATTGCGAGTCAATTGAAGATGGGTCTTTGTGAACGGAACGATATGAATTGAAAATACCAAATAAAAAGTTATGCCGAGATTAGCGTTATACTCTCTTTCCTTTCAAACCGCCACAAAGCAAACTGATTTTGATAGCTCAGCAATCTTGTCATCGTATTGAACCAATCTCTTATAAGTCTATACTGTTTTATTGGCACCACTGTTCCCTGTGTCTTGATAGCCAAGTAAGTCCTACAGGCTCAAGGATATCGATGTCAACTGCACTGAACCAAGGACTGTCAGCTAATATAGGACCTTTGGCAACTTGAGGTGCGTATCGGGCAAAGTGCATGTGGACCATGATTGAGAAGTATTTGTATAGAGGAAGGTCTATTATGGGTTTCATTTGGGCGTAAGTAATATCATCCAATTAACTTTCACAGTCATATTTCATAGCTTGGCCGTGACGGCCTTGACTTTTTCCATGACTACTGAAGGATCAAAATAAACGTAGAAGTCCACGATTTTCAACTGTTCTTCCCCGGCAACTGGAACGAGCTTCATTACACTCATAGCAGGGATGGTAATCGACGACTTATTCGTATCACCCTTTATCACATACTCTACATTGCTACCATAATATACCTTGCTCTGCTCAAAATCTAGTTTCTCATAATTAGCATCTATTATTGGGTCTAAAGTTGGAAGTCGTAGCATGAATTACCAATACTGATGCTCTGGTAATTATGCCTTATGCTATCAAACAAACTATAGAAGTCGGCCAAGAGCTAATGTGGTTAGCAATGCCCAGCCTTGGTTGAAAGTGAGGGAATATACACCTTTTCAATTTTTGCAATGCCTTTGACGCGTGGGGCATTTCCAAACTGCATTGTGGTCTCTCCGGTATAGAAGTACATGGTTCCAGGTACACTTAAACTATCTACTGCAGCGAAAAACTGGACCTCATAAGTACCAAAAACCCAATGGAATTTAGCAGATCATGCAGCTTACCTGCTGGACAACGGATTGCGCCGTTTCTCTGGTCAGCATTGGCACAGACATGCTTTCGGCAAAGATAGTATATAAATTTACTTTTCTGAGACTTTTAACCTGGCCTTGTTTACTTTTTTGTAATAGAAGAACTATAATGACAGCTACTATTGCAGGATAATATAGTTGGGCAGCAAGATCCCGCACTAGTTCCCGCTGTTTTGTTGTCACATACCCCACGTTGCAATTTCGAGCTGTGGGGCCTGCAGCGGACTGAATTCCTTTTTAAATGATTGCGCCGACATTATCGTGGCCGTGGCAGTCTATACTCATTGGTGGAATTGTGGGCATTCCGGCTCGCCATCCGATTCGTAAGTAGGGCAAGAGTGTTGGCATATTGTTTGTGTCCGATAGGCCTGAGAGAGGCTTCTAAAAACTAATTGTATACAAGGTACTTAGCTATGTCAAAGTAAAGTTGTGATTCTAATGTTTAAAACTATATCTCCCGAGAGATTCCTTAGTATTATACGTAAATTGAGTCCAGCACGAAGTGAAAAGGTATTCCAGTGTCTACTGCGCTATACTTTATCCAGGTCTCCGGTTGCTGGCTAAGGATGGTTATAAATAGATGTGTAATGAGAATTGTGAAGGGGCATTAACAAACATTTCATTCCATGATAAGTAGGTAAGCTATCTTTATTTGTACATTATTCCCTAATATAAACTTAACCTACGATGTAGGGCTACAAATTTAATTTATTAGTGGCCAATATTTCAAAACTTGAACACATCCTCAAACGCCTCGATGCCGCTTTATGCAGATATCTCACAAGCTTAAGACTGCCGCCAGACCCAACGCACCCAGGACCGCTATGGTCACAACGCCTCTGGAATTGGTTTGAGACGTAGCACCAGACGATTTACATGAACCCGTCGCGCTTGCAGTCTTATCGGCACCTCCCGTTATGGCGACATTGAATCGGTGGTAGTCAGCACCCGTGAGCAAAGACGTCGTCGATGCCTTCGTTGAGGTACCGCCGGCCTTCAAAAAGACGTTGGCACTGCAGTCGGCGGCCGTAGTTCCCTGCAGCTTGCACGACTCAGAGACGGTACCGGTGGCTGTCTCACCGTATGCTATGACCTGCGTCGAGTAGTAGACTACGTAGACGGAGGGTCCTTCGGTCAGAGTAATGATCTGTTGGACATAGAAATGTTAGCTAACGGACTCCACCCATTGCAATATGGCCAGTGGGGTATCATCAGAATCTCATCCGTCTACCACCTGTTTCGCTAAAGTTCATTGTTCAAAGGGTAGGATTGCGCGGTAACTTACGGGAGCATTGGCACCGCACGTGTAAGGCTCTACGAATGCTGGGCCACTGGTGCATCGCATCTCATAAACCGTCTGNGTCAGCACAGGCGGTGACAATCGAAGCAGCATATCCCGCATCACCGTCTAGGTCATCGTTGATGAAGAGGTTGACGGAAGGCACGTTGGTAGTCTGGGCAGCTGCCAGCGCAAAAGCAGCCACTGCAACTGTGACGCTGAACTGAAACGCGCGCATATTGAATTTCGATTGCTTCTCCAGTGATGATCGAAATCGAAATATTTTCTTTAGCAAACTCTGTCGCTAGCCGGCGTCCAGGGCACCAGTATTTGTAACCTGCCATCGCGTGACTCACGCTCTAGGTTGTTGTCAGGGTCTTGGGGGCTCATTTACAGTGCTGCGCCGTCGTAATCGTTTGGGCTGAAAAAGATGGCATTTGACTGGCACCAAGCTGGTTGGTTTGGCTTGGCTTTCCTTTCAGGGGGCGCGGACTAGACAAACTATGTCGAGAAAATACGGTATTTGGCGCCAACACCGATTTCTCTCTGTTCTGGACAGCGCTTCGGGAGTCGAATCCTTGCCTTGCGAGGCTGCCGAGGCTGTTTGCGCCGTCCTTATGTCCACTTCTATTTGATTGCGCCAGTCACAACCGACTCTCTGCTCACGAAGGATTGGCGGTGCAACGAGGCACGGCACAGCCGAATGGCCAAGCGCTCTTGGCTCGCCATCTACCCTGCGACCAGCCTGTTCAGGATTTGCTTCAGCCTGGCCAAGGGAAAGTTTGCCTTGCCGAGACTTGAGGTGTAGTAGAGGACCTGTAATATTGAGGGAAACAAGGGAAGCGATGATAGAGATCCTCTCCTTCGTAGGAGAGTCCCTCTAAAGGTAGTTTTCTTTACAATGTTTTCGCGAGTGGTCGAATGGCGTCACTGCGTACCAAGGAATTGTTAGACTCTGATTGAATCACTCAGCAAAAATTATCAGATATGCCGTTTCTAGTTAGTAATTTATTCATTAAGAAAGGTGACTGCGTCAGAATATGGTGGGGCCTGCTAGTATCCGGTGTACTTACGTACAGTCTCTAAGATCGAGCACCTACATTAGGCCAAGCTCTGCTAGGGAACAGAGAAGGCACATAAACCGCCCAGACCATTTCCCCATGTCGCATGATTCAGGTTCCAATATTTTCCTACGGCAATGATTGTTGCTTGGGAAAAGGCGGTTTAGGAATAGGAATGAAAATTCTTCATTGTCAAAGGAAGCTAACCTAACTACATGTCTATATCTAATTCAAACTTCATTTCACTTCAATTAATAATTAATCGATCACCAATCTCTCGCCGTCTCATTCGGTCAAAGCTTTAATTTTTATTAGCACGCTGAACAAATGCACTTTCATTCACCAGCCACGTTCGATAATCCATCAACTCTGGGAACATCTTCCGACATTGGTCCAGATCTCCTCCGTACCCGAAGCGCTCAAACCAACGAAACATATCTCCTACCGTATCCTTCTTGAAATACTTCACCGCGGAGCCAACCGGACACGGCACCATGGGCATGGGGCGGCCGACAACCTCTTGGAAAATGAACTCAGCAGCCGGTTGTGTCAGCTCGTCCCCGACCAATGTGATCCCCACGTTTCGGTGCTTCTCCGGATGACAAAAGGCTTCCGCCGCGAAGAATCCGATGTCTTTGGTCGAGATCAGTTGCAATGGCCTGTTCGGGCCCATCTGCTCCCACATGCGAGCAAACCCCATACCGTGGATATCAGTCGTCATATTTTCAAAAAATGTCACTGGTCTCAGGATCGTGTAGGTCATACGCTGCGGACTTGACTCGGCCAGTTTTTGTAGGTGTTTTTCAATGTTGAATTTAGCGGCGAAGTTCTTCACGAAGGTGGGATCTGTTTCCGAGCGTTCAGGGCCGCCCCGATCTCCAGAGGAGTAGACCAAGTGCTGGACGCCGCGGGCGACGGATGCCGTCACTAAGGCTTTACCTTGCTTTTCCTCCTCGTCGGAATTGATGAGAACAGCAAAGACGCCCCATACAGGAGAGCCATCGGCTGTCGCTTGGTCAAATATGGCGTCCGGATCAGCGAGGTCGCCCTCGATGACGGAGACACAAGGCTTGCTGGCCAGGGCTTTGGCGCCGCGCGATGTTCGGTCACGGGTTACTGCGAGAATCTTCAATGGACCCAAGCTCTTATCTTCATCCCACGCGGCAAGCAGAGCATCAATAGTGGCAGAGCCTTGCTTTCCGGTTGCTCCTGTTACGAGGATGGATTTGACAGTTGCAGATGCCATGTTCGCTCACAGACTTCTTTTGCGATAGATCTTGATGGATGTAGCACTGATATACTGAGCAGGATTAATAGGTAACCACAATGCCGTGATGCGTGATTTGTATAGATGTTATCGAACTGTGCGACAACTTGAACGGGCTTTCTTATCCCTTTATAATGTTCTGCATTGTTGATATACAGTTGGAAGAGAGCTCTATATTTAGCATGTCCCCAAGCATACGCAATGATTCTGCTAACCCCGGCCTAACCTAGCAGCCGTGCAACTAAGCTCGGGCGCTGCAAACGCCCCGACCGGCGCGCCACCTCTCGGCCGTAACTTTATTTCGCGGGCGCATCCCCCACACGAGTCCTCCACGACTCCGCATGCCTTTGCGCCGTAAGAGGATAGCCAGAGATCAATTGCTGAGCACATTGAATTCTAATTAGATAGTTAGGTAAATCATATTGTCTATCTAAAGAAGGCCTGCGTCTCGTATAGCTCCGGAATTGGCAGTAGCTAGCCATGCAGTGCGAGCCTATGAAATAGCAGATATCACACGCTGCTCAATGGCTCTGACCACCTCGATACTTGATGTTTGGCTCGTCATTATATAAAACACATTACCCAGCACTCTGGAATGGATATTAAAGTCAGAACCTTTTGACAATCTCTCTTGTAGGCCATTTGCAGCATTCGAATTATAGCCTGAGAAAGATAATATCACGCGTCAGCCATCATTTATGGGAACGAGTATCTGGGAAACCAACAAAAAGGACTTACCGGTGTTATGATCGTCCCGTAGCTTTATTGCAAGGACGGAGCCGAGACCAAAAACACTCTCAACACTTGGGGATCTTGAAACCTGTTCTAAGAAAGAATGAGACCACATGCTCCACACTCCAGAGGAGCTAGGAAGTCTTGAATCCAAATTTTCTGAAGAGTTCAGAGTATTGTATGGGACCCAGTCATCTTTAAACGGCTTCCAATCCTGGCCGTTTTCCATTTCCAGGTATGCGCGGATGGAAGTATTTGCGACTTCGCAACCAATAGCATGAGCAGTGTAGCTGTGTCCATGAAGCAATGCATCGCGCTTTTCAGACCCCATAAAAGCATCAAATATGCTCTTACTGGCTAGTGTTGTACACAGAGGGATAAGTCCGCCGGTTAATAGTTTGGCATGTGCTGAGATGTCCGGATGGATACCGAGGAACGATCCAGAACTGAATCTACCAAGCCGGTAGATCCCAGTGAAAACCTCATCAAAAATCACGGGGAGGCCCTTCCATACATGGCCATCCTCCGGATCTGTGACTTTGCCCTGAGTGGAAGCACCAGAGTTATTCGAAGAGAAGATCTCAGGATTCTCGCGGACAACTTGGACTAGGCAGCGCTGGAACAACGGGTCGCTTTATACTGTCAGCAAAGATCGTAGTAGAGCTCACATGGGGAGATGGGAATTCAACACTCACGCCACAAGCATCCCTCCGGCACCTAATATTACAGGCTCCATAATTAGAGCGCCAAAACTTCTTCCTTTGATGCGTACGAGCTCATCTAAGACCGAGATAATATGTTTTTTGTACTTCTGTGCTGCAGGAGACTGGTCTCTGGTTTCCATATCAAACACATCTTTCAGGGACGGGAATGTCGTAGGTGGGCCAAACTCATTCTCTAACCCAAGAGGTGGTTCAACAACCCAGGTGCCATTCTTCATTTTCACCTCTGGAAAATCAAACCAGTGGCCTCGGCCTTGGTACCAGTGGACTTTTGCATTAAAAGTTGAAGGCTCAGAACAATCCATAGCACCTATCGTATCCCCATGATAACTTCCCTTCAGGCCAAGAACCCCAACTTCAGTGTTGCTGAGGTCATATTTGTACCTCTCGGATGCCGCGGTCAAGGCCATTTTGACGGCTACTTCCATACCAGTGCTTCCATTATCCGAATAAAAGACTCTTTCTAATCGCGGATTTTTCATATTCTGCAGAAGGAGCTCTGCTAGATTGATCGCCGGTTCATGGATAGCTCCAGCAAACATCACGTGGCCGTAGCGTCCAGCTGCGTAGGCCGCTGAGAGTGAGAGTTGGGCATCACCATGGCCGATGCCCTGAGTCCACCATGATGCGGATCCGTCAAGCGTAGGTTTCAATGAATTTTCACCTGTCTCGCGGGAAGAGCTGGGAGAATTATAGGTTTGGAAGAAATCACCTTTTGCTGAATCTATGGTTATAATATTCTTTGAAGTCAAGCCTTGATGTTGCGTGAATGGATACCATATATGCTTCTCCGCTTTAGCAGCCATACCTTCAAGCTTTGTGATTCTTTCGGCATGTTTTTTTGAAAGTGTGGCTATCAGTTCGGTTATGCTAGGAAGCTTGGACATGCTGCTATAGTACTCGGACATTTTATTAAAGTCATTGTGATTATCGCTGTCTCGCAGAGGTGGCTTGGGGAAAGAGCACAATGGAATATTGAGATTTTCAAAATATTTACCCAGGAAATCGTGGTTCTGATACCGTGCATCTTCAAAGAGGAGAACGGCGTCCACGTCATAGCCTCGGATATGGAGAGACTCAAATGCGGCAATCGACGAGGAAATACCCCCGAGACAATGGTCCGCAACCAACACAACAGGCAGCCGTAGGGGTCTGTACGCATCTGCTTGAGATGATCCTGAAGGTGTGGGGGAATGCACCCCTCCAGCAGTTTCAACAAGGAATGTACCAGGTCCCTTTTCGGAGCGTGAGAGCAGCTCAGCGCGTACAGCTTCCAACACCGAGACATCCGTCAATTGCTACAGTATATCGTCAGCATTCGTACAATTCATTTAATGCAACTATGGACCGACTACCTTCGATCGTGCTGCTATGTGCGGGCTCACAGGGTCATCGAATTGAAATAAACATTTCGTGCTGGTGTGCGGGGAGAAGCGCGAGAGATGAGCATCATCGGCCTCGTCCAACGGACCTGTCGACACGGGTTTCAAGTAGAACACCTGCTCCTGGGGATTCCTATGTGCTAAGGCCCGGCACAAGATAGTTGACACAACCGTTTTACCGACATTGGTATTTGCTCCATATATCTGATGTACCCTTTGTAAGTGGAAGAGGATGGATCCAGTCGGGGGCATGGCTGATGTATCAGTCAAGGAAATGTATGAATTGATGCTAGGCCAATCATCATATAATTTAAATTCTCAAAGTCTTAGCCTTTGCTAACTAATTGACGAACTGGAAGGGCTGAAGGATCTCAAGTCTCTGGTGTTTCCTGTTGGGGCGAGCCTGAGTCAGCCCTTGTATGAATCAGAGTGGACACGGCTCGCTCAACAAATGTTTCCGCTTCTATCCGCAGTGCTGATCCAAGGACCGAAAACGGTGGGATCTAATGGTAAATGCCGTTCTAGCTAGGTACTTCCTCGGCCAATGATCACATATCATTATCAACGGTTTTGCATGTGTTGATCATGACTCAACCCAATTATTTATCGATGGTAAATATACCGCACACTTAATAACGAGAGGACCCTGTTTAACATAACTAGAATAGACTTCACTGCAACTCTGGAAACGCCGTAGTATTCATTGCTGTTTCCTATGATCGATCGTGCGGGATCCTCTGTCTTTTGCTAAGGGTCACCTTACGTCAGGCGTATCATTGCAGTGGATCTAACGTGACTGCAGCTGCTAAAATCATATAGCGGATAATCTCGGATTGGACTTGTTGTAGCACTGTGGAGTTGCCGTTGACAGCCCAAATTTGTGCGGTTCTTGAACAAGTAGGTGGGGTCCTATAGCTATCAGACGAATTTTAGCTGAGGGATTGCTCCTAGGCCAGAGCCTTCGACTGTGACATCTTACGCAGACACAATGAAAAGCTCAGAGCAACTGGCAGAGCAAATGCGCTCGGCGCTAAGCAAACGCGAGACGAATTCCGCTCTGAGGAGGTTGACCGTTGCTTCTCCAGGATCGGTTGATTTCTCGTCCAACGATTTTCTCTCTCTATCGACAGCGCCCTTCTTGAAAGAGGCGTATCTGGAACAGCTATCTATCGTTGAACACTTTCGACTCGGGAGCGGAGGATCGCGACTCCTAGACGGTAACAATACCTACGCCGAACAACTTGAGAGGGATCTTGCAGCTTTCTTCCGCGCACCGTCTGGGTTACTTTTCAATTCTGGCTTCGATGCAAATTCGGGATTCTTTGCTTGCGTTCCACAGCCAGGCGACGTAGTTGTGTATGATGAGCACATTCACGCTAGTGTACATGAAGGAATGCGCCTGTCGCGGGCGGGTTCATTTCTGCAGTTTGCTCACAACTCGGTAGCTGATCTGGAGAGCAAATTGACAAAACACATCCAAAGTGATCCCAAAATTCAGGAAGGTACTCGCAATGTGTTTGTAGCTGTCGAGAGCCTCTATAGCATGGATGGTGATCTCGCACCCATCAAAGAAATTGTTGAGCTCGTGGAGAACCTATNTACCTTGCGGAAATGGTCATATCATTGTAGATGAGGCACACTCCACGGGGATCTACGGCCTGGAAGGTAGGGGAATNANGTATGCAGTCTTGGCTTAGAAGATCGAATCTTTGCTAGGCTTCACACTTTTGGAAAAGCATTAGCATGCAACGGAGGTATGTGCAGGCAAGGTTTTGAAATCGTACTCTTATAGACGCAAGCTGACCAGAAGTTTATAGCAATATTCCTCTGCTCTGATCTGACAAGGTCGTATCTGATCAACTATGCGCGGCCACTCATCTACACGACGTTTATGTCTTTACCATCCGTCTTAGCAATCCAAACAGTCACCTCTTTCCTAAGAAAAGGTGGCGCCGTAAAGGTACGTGACAATGAACACAGTAAACCTGTTATTTGTTGCTGAATTATGTCCCCAGATGACAGAGCACCTCTGGAAGCTCGTGGCGCATCTTTACAGTCAGTTGCTCACTTTAGATGTCCAAGAACTGAAATTGGCTTCTGGCAAATCAATATTACGAATTCCGTCACAATGTCCAGAGTCACCGATATTCTCCATCTTGACGCCCATACCAAGGAGGTTAGCAAAAACTTGCCAAGATGCCGGGTTTGTCGTACGACCAATTGTTCCTCCCACTGTTCCAGAAGGAGGGCAGCGTATTAGGGTCTGCTTACATGCAGGAAACAGCTTTGAGGAAGTTGATAAGTTGGCCGCAGTTATTGCAGATTGGGTGGCTCAGGTTAAAGATAACCATGGCAAGGATAAAATTGTAGAGTTAGAAACTATGAGATCCAAATTATAATTTTCGGGGCCTAGGAGTGTGGAATACTGAATATTATGAATATATAAATAGAAGATATATATAGATATCAATATAAATTTTGTACACCCCCAGGGACTTCAATTGGATTCTAAGGAGGAATAGGAATTAATAGTCATTAAATCAATCGCTTTCTATGTCAGGACATTTGAAAATGTCATGAAAAATATTTTAAAGTTACAGATTTTATCCGTTTAAATAATGGAACTTCATATTATTTCGAATTATTATACACGCAGGCACCTCTTTTAGTTTAATTTCCGGATAAATATAAAGCTCTTCAAACTGAGTGAATAATCATCGTCAAATATGGAGGATCAAGTCGTGTTATTTTAATAATTTCTTTGTATTTACTATCCGACTATGCTCAAGCTATCACAGTATTTAGCTAGTGCTTCTTAGGATATTCAGCGACCCATTCTGTAATCTGCTTGACCACCTGTGCTTGAACAGCGGCACATCCTGGGTTTACACCGTTCGCAGTGACAAGATCACTGGTATGGTATCCGCCAGCCACATCGAGGACGGGTTGCGCGGGTGTAGAGGGCTGAGGACCACCGGGTCTCAAGGGAGAGACTACTTGACTGGTTCTCCATGGGTCATTCGTGCCAGAAACGAAGATCAGGCGAGTGGAGTCATGGAATCCAAACCATCCACCGGTGTAAGCGTTGGTGGTATCATAGGTATCACCCGCATTAAGACCATAGGTATGGCCATTCTCCTCCGGGAACCACATAGCACACTGTCTGGTCCAGTATGGGTTCTGGATCAATCGAGAGACAATTGACTCCTGTCCAGAGGGTGCTCCATTTTGCCACCTGAAAGAGAGTCACGGTTAGCTCTCAAGAATTTGGAGAGGGGAAGGGAGAGAAAATACCATCCAAATCCTGCGCACAAAAACCAATCCCACTGTCGGTCATAGGCGTTACCAACACTGATGTCAGAATAAGTAGGCAAAGATGCGTTGTACGTGTTGAAACATTCCACGTTGTTTGTGCCAGCAAATTCTGGGTAGCCTGTGGAAGCAAGTCAGCAAAGTTAATCAAATTGAGAACGAACCAACTACAAAATTCGGAATATGACATGGTTGTCGGGCCTCTGCATTTAGTCAAGACGTACCAAATGATTCACAGTAGCCTGGAAGGAATTCGTTCTTGATCCAGTTTGCGTATCCGGTGAGAGCCGTTTCCAGGCCTACTCCGGCGGCGCCTGGGAGCTTGGTTTTGTGAGTGCTGTTCACACCTGCAACACCCTCGACGTAATCGCAGAAGGTGAAGAAGCCGGTGTTTTCATAGAATTGATTTCCTTGCCACTGGTAAGGACCGTTCGCGAGCACCCTGTCAGAGATGTTATCACGAATCCAAGCGTAACACATCTTACTTTTAACTTACTCCATGAAATCATCGTAGTGCTCCAAGCCCTCGAGGCCGAATAGCTCCTTCACCGAGGCCTGTTCTTTGGCTGAACCAGATTCACCAATATTGTCGAGNGTGCGCAACGACCAAGGCAAGATCCGTACTGCAGTTCTTGGGCATGTGCTCCGTTTCAGGGAGGAAGTATGACCAGTAGTTGCCGATGGTCTCGACAACTGCTGAGCTGGCGTAGTATGCCCACATAACTGAAGGCTTGGTTGTCGCTTCGGTCCAGGCAGTCAAGGCTCCAGAGTACGAGCCTCCGACGAGAATCCATGGCGCCTTGTCAGCATTGGTCTTGCCAGAGGGGTCAAAGGGCAGCTTGGCGTTCAAGGCGAAATAGTTCAAGTCTGCAATAGAGTTCTTCAACGTCAAATACTGCAAATTCTCGGTCGTCAATTGCTCGTAAGGAGACGAAAAGCCCCAGTATCTGTGCTCAATGACAACGATAGCTGCGCCAAGTTCCTGTGCAATAACACCAGTGGTTCTAGATGTGGTCGCATAGCTGTACGGACACTTATTAGTACATATCCTGGGAACTGAAGAGGTGTTCCTAACCTGTCATAACCGAGGATAGCAATTTCTCCCGGGGTGAAGAAGACCTGCAATGGAAATCGGTTAGCATATTTGAAGCATTTTCTGGCAAATCTGCGTGCCAATTGAGGTACGGAGCTACGTACCACTGGGCTGCCGGGACCCTTGTAGAATTCGGTGGAATAGTAGTAGAACTGGCTGAAAGTGCCCAGATGTGGATTTTCATGGTCAATCAGCTGCTCAAACGTTGCGTTCTGGACCCCAGGTGCAACGGTCGCCGCATCTCCCGGCGGTGCAGCTCGAAATCGCGCATTGCGAATGCTGGGCACTTGGTCGCGAGTCATAGCAACCGCGACACTGGGAAAGATGGCACCCGCAAGCGCGAGCAGCGCAGCCATTGGGGTGTTGGATAGCTTCATGACGACGAAGGGGTTGAAAGCGAAGAGCAATCAATTGAAACCGGTCCGATGACCACCCTTTTTGTACGGCTACAGGAGAGCAACTGACAATGGGATTGCGCGATGAGCGGAATCTTTCTACCATAAATATATATACGATCACCTTCCGAATAGGCCTTAGAGGTTGCGATGGTAGACTGCCAGATAAAAGGTGGACCCCGTTAGTCGGTATCTACCTGCCTATTACGGAGCTGTACCTGACCACATTCCCTGTTTGCACTACCATCTGTCCCTCCATCCTTAGCTTTTATTATTCTGAGATTAGGGTCTAGCCTTCCATGTGCTAGAAGCTTGGGCTCCATTTTAAGCTGCCTAAATAGCTCAATCTAATAATAATGGCTTTTCCGAAGCTTTGTCTCCTCGTCCGTGAAGCAGTCCCCATGTGACGCAGAGCTCCCCTTAAATCTTCTCGGCCGGAACGATCCCTGACATATATCCAGGTATGGGCTAGTGGTCGGCTATCTTCCAAGGTCCCTGACCCTAATTAATATCCGGTGCTGAGAAGAAGGCGGGGTCCAGGTGCCTGAACGACGGCAACACCACAGCCAATCACGGTATCAACAGCACAAGGATGCTGAAATAAGCACTCTCCGCGGTGGGTTCCCCAAACCCCAACTGTTTAGCGTCAAACATTCACAGAGGTAGAGATCTGCCAACTTAAGTATTCTGTTTAATTGACCGTGTAAATCCCTGGGAGCACCAATAACAACTAATTGTTAGCCATGGTTCGAATATGGCAAGCATTACACCTTACACCTTCTGTTGTCGCAGGCACCAGAGCTACGGGGATTCGGGACGAGGTGTGGCTCCCCTGTCTAATATTTGCGGCTGTGTTTTTCTACAGCGCACAAAGCCATTGTTGCCAGCTACTAAGGGGATTCCGAATTGTGGCCGTCCATAATTTCGTGTCCCCAACATCCCGACCGCAAGAAAAAGCGCTACAGTTATTTATCGATCCAATCGTCACCCTGTTTTGTTTCTTGGATAGAATAATACAGTAATACTGCGAGGCATACCGCAGGCAGGACTAACAACTCCGGTGGGGGCCGGGGCAGGCTGAAAATGTTAAATTTGAGCAAAGAGGTGCTCTTAGGAAGCTGGTCTGAGTGTGTCTTTGTCTAGTCGTCGTTATGATCCGTGTTGCTCACCTGCGATTCGCCGTTGCATCCCAGCGAACACCGTGAGCTCTCGTATGCGTTGACTCTCGTAAAACATGATTCATGCCTCGGCTCATGCTTGAAAATAGATGATTATACGGAGAGAATTCGCCACCGTCACCCAAAGGATTATACCGAAGAAAGCAAGGCGACTTTGACTGCAAGCTAATCGCAGATGGCATCGAATTTGTAGTGAGGAGCTGGTTCGCCCTTTATCGAGATTTGTTTTCCACAGTGAGAGAGAGAGTCTTGACACGTGAGACAACCGGACAATAATCTCCCCGTGTGTTTTGGGAGCCTAAAAAGCTAGTCCCAATGGGGCAGGTTCTGCTAGCGCCCATTATCTCCCTGCGCCCCGCGATGTCGAGATTCCCGTCGCCGTCTGGTGGCGGTCTTGCTCCGGCTTGGCTGTCTACTATCTTACTAATTGATGTGAGTCCATTAACGGTGTCACGGTAAATCATGGAAGAGCCATAATTCAGCTCAATTTGTGCGTGGACTTGCTTTCACAACCCACCAATGTTGACCTGGAGTTTCAAACTCTTTCCTTGCTGCTCTGCAAATAAACCATGCCCCGGCGTAGTCGCGGATGTCAAGCTTGCCGACAGAGACGCATCGGCTGTGATGGAGCTCTGCCTTCATGTCGGCAGTGTCTAATTACCAATCGGTCTTGTTCCGGTCCAGTACAAGGGACCATCATCATCGACCAGACCGATAGTGTTGCTTTGCGCTACCGTCGAGCCCGCTTGGAGCCGCACCGAGCTCCTGCGCCCATCACACAACAGCCGTCATCTAGGGCCATCTTCTCCCAGGCGTTTATTGCCCAGTTCCTCGCATTCATGACTTCAATTCCTGAAATGCCACATAAGCCGACTTGGTTGCGTCAATTCGGAGATATTCCAACCGACGAAAAAGGATCGCCTCTCGATCTCGCCCTACAGGCGGTGGCTACTGCTTACTGTGGCGTGGTTGCCAAGAACCACTCCGCCGTGATGGAAGCATGCCGGATGTACGGTGATGCTCTATACCGGCATTCCAAGGCAATTTCGCGGGGCTCCGGGCCCTCAGATGCTGTCACGATATACACGTCTGTGGTCCTGTCCTTGTTCGAGGCCGTGTGGCCCACAAACATGGGCTCATACGCCATTCACCTCAACGCTGCCCGGAAAATGTTGGCAGCGGTAGACTACACACTTGGACAGAATGAACTACTGCGGGAAGTTGCAGTGCATGTTCAGTATCAAACAGTACGTAGATCTATCTCTATCTACACGCAGCGTGGTCAGAGTTGACCTTTTGCATTAGCTGTTCATGATGATTGTCTCTCCACTTGGAAATGTGCCGATGGAGTCTGAATCCGAATTGTGGAGCGAGTCCTTACGCTCCCAGTCCAAAGAAATACTGGAGGTGCCAGAAAGGCTCATGGTCCAGCTGTTTGGGCTTGGAAGGTTCTTTTCAACTCACAACTATGATGCCAATGCCTTACTCCGTGTTCGTGGTATTAGCTCCATGATTGATGAGATTTGGTCTGAGTACCTGGAAGATGCAGTCTTGCGTAGCAAAGCTCTTCAGGACAGCACCACGGGTGAGACGGTATATCGGGACGCCACAACCGCATTGAACATGACATACTTCGCAGCCGCCCAGATGCTCCTGTCATCCCTTACTCAGCACCTTATTTCCGCAGATTCTGCACAGGTGATTGAGGATCATGCTCAGGTCATTATCAACTGTACAAAATTCCTACATCAGTCCAGGAAGTTCATTGGCTGCGCGTCCTTTGCCTTATTCCTTCCTTTAACTCTAGTTGCATTGTGCAGCCCGTCCCCCAGACAAAAGAGGATAGCTTCCGCATACCTTAACAACCAGTTTCGAGGTACACCATTTATGGGATTGAGGTCAATTGCCGTAAGGAGAATCAATTCCGTTGGCCTCTGCTTGATGGAACAGGTCAAAGTTCTGGTGTAGCTAAAGATGTGATAAAGCATATGCATTTACCTATGTATTAATGTCTCTAATCAAGGGCCATGTAAGATGACTGAGAATTTGTGTATCGGAAAGCATTGCTTAGAAATAAATTGGAGAGGATGAACGAGGTACCTGCCCTGACTAAAGATGTTCTATATCTGCGTCATGTGGATAGAGGTCAAAGTGGCGCAATTCCACGAGTATCCCACGCTAGCGGAACTTTCTCCATTTGGGTAAGCGCTCTGCTGAAGCATCAAGTCTGCCAAGACGCTGCATAGTCTTTGACAGAACATGGAAAGGTTACCTTTGTTTTCCTTCAATGCTCGGCCGCGATTGGCTGGAAGTATGATGGTTTTGGGTGCTTTACCTCTAGGCAAGTGAACTGATAAGCTGATTATAAATTTAATCCGCTGAATTGGTTCGTAAGCAATTGCTTTTCGAGATCTGAATCGGTATAAAAGGGGTCGACATGATTCCTCATCGACAACAGCTCGACATAGGTTTCCAGGCATTTACACCTCATATTATAATTTCACCAGTCCTTCACCAGCTTCCTTTTCCCAATATTTGAGACTATGGCAGACACGAGCAATATACCTGAGTTCTTTCACTTCACCAAGAAATGGCACTCAGAGCCGTACCCTTTTATCTCCCCCACGCGGCCGGAACTTTCAGCCAAGGGGAAGAATATCATCGTCACCGGTGGAGCCACCGGGATTGGTAATGCAATTGCTGTAGCATTTGCCCAAGCAGGTGCCAAGTCAATCTCCATTATCGGACGACGAGCCGACAAGCTCAAGTCTGGGGCAGCAGCCATTGTGGCCGCAGCTTCGGCCGGGACTTCTGTCCTTCATGAAGTCGCAGATCTCGTGGATCGCGACCAGACCATCGCTGCCTTTGAGTCCATCGCCAAGCAGGTTGGGAAGATTGACATTCTGGTCTCAAACGCTGGATTCTATGGACAGCCTGGAAACATGGCCACGTATACTGCCGAATCTCTGATGAATAATCTGCAGCGTGCTGTTGTGACAGCTCTTCATGCTTTCCAGGCCTTTCTTCCGGTTGCAAGCCCGAGCCCGATGATCCTCAACACAAGCACGGGAATGGCACATGTTGCACCGTGGCCCGGAGCTGGAGCGTACCCAATAAGTAAGGCCGCGGCATTGAAGTTGACGGATTTTATAGCAGCCGAAAACCCGCATATTCACGTTGTCAGTATTCAACCTGGATGGACTCCAACTGAATTAAATGGATACGCAAAGGAGGCACCAGATTCAAGTGAGTGTTCTTCCCTGCTCTCCGGATGTCCTACTAACAGTTCGCAGCCGCTCTTCCAGGCGCTTTCTACGTGTGGCTCGCGTCACCGGAAGCTTCGTTTCTGAAGGGAAAATATGTCTGGGCAAACTGGGATGCAGAGGAGCTGATAGAGCGTGCGGAGGAGATAAAAAGTACCCGATTGTTAACCTGGGTGCTGGATGGAGTTCCCATGTGAAATTTGAGTCCTCTGCAGAGTGAGTAGCATCCAACAAGGACCCTTGTCATCTAGTGCGACTTCAGTTCATGACCTGTGTCGCTGGTAGCCGTGCTATTATGACCGGATAGAATTGACAAAATTGCAACAATTTCTCTATTTAACCACGTAATTGTGCCCGAGTTCCATAAACGTAGACCACAGAACAATTGACGTGAGTCACATGATGTTGGCGGTGGATCCAGGGGGTTTAAGCATAACATCAGCCTGAGCACAGTGCAGCCTCAGGTCTCTCTATTGGGGCCTGGCAAAGCCTGCACGGCCCGTTAGGATCAACGTCAGCTTTGTCCTCTGGAAACGTCCCGTCGACGTACTCTGGACCTGTTCTTTCCGTCCAAGCCCGACTTTCCATCAAAGCGTTGGATAGACGATAATTTCGTGCCTCAAGTGATCGCATGAGCTTCTCTTCGGCTCCCCACCATCTGGTCGCTCTCTAGAGCTAGTGAAATAACACCAACCCTTCCCAGCCATTAATCGTCAGCCTTAGGCATCAGTGTCTGACTTTTCAAAAGTCGCGTTCGCTCCTAGTCAGTGGAAGCGAGTGTGACAGGTAAGCGAGTGTGACACTTTATAATTTTTCTATAGAAATCACATACAAATTAAATACAACCTATCATCAAATCTATAGAATGTGATATTCCTCTGATTCTGAATCACTTGAATTCATTGAATCTTCAGATTCACTTGAAGTACTACTATAACCAAACTCACCCTCAAGATCTAAGCGTATAAAGTCTTCCTCATTTGACTCACTCTCCTGCTCCTGCTCCTGCTCCTGCACCACTCCCTTGCCTTTGCTAAAGCTTGTTCTGATGGTATGCTGAATTAACAGTTTTGGTAGCTTGATTTCTGGAGTTTCTGAAGGTTCTGGAGCCCCAGGTAGTAAAATAGGTTTCAAATCAAGTGGTTCCTTGCCAGGCTCTGGAAAAGGTGGTGGAGTATATTCCCTATACAAAATAGGTTCACCTACTACACCACGAGGAAGCTATTTAATAGCTTTCTTCCTGAGCCTTTCTTTAGCACACCATGCTACCCATAGGGCCTTTTGCTCCTTCCTCTCCTTATTAGCTATTTGACGTAGCATTCGAACCTCTTTATTTGCTTCCTTTTCAACTGCTTTTCGCTCCTTCTCCTGTTTGAGTGATTGCGCATATTCAGCTGTTAGTTCTCCTCCCCTTTGGAGTCTCTTCCTGCTTAACGGCTTCCTGGAAATGAATTGTTCGATTCGTTGATAGGCAAGGTCTCGTTCCACTATAGCTAAATAACCTTCATCCAGCACTTTATTAATACTTCGTTAAAACAACTCAAACTTTCGCTGAGATAGAAAACTAAGCAAATCCATCACTTTTGGCCCTATTTGATCGAGTTAATACTGAACTTGTCACATAGTTTAAGGTGTGCCTGGTTTAGGCAAATCAAGTGGCTTTGCTTGCCTTTCCTTCTTCATATATTTAGCCATGAGCTTGAAAACAGGTGTCCTCCTAACTGGCCACATTCCTACTTTGCAAAAAGCATATTGTACAGTACTTTTAACAAAGGTCTTTTCTCGAATCCCATACAAATCACTAAAAAAAGATTACAGTGAATATTCAAAATCGAGGGATTCAGTAGCACTTTGAATTACCTTGTTGTACCAGTGCTTATAGGGCTGAAATACCCCTACATCTAAGGGTTGCATACAGTAAGTTAAATACGAAGGAAATGGGAATGGAACTATGTGATTTGCGCGTGCTAATTCAACGAATTCAGGAGTCATATAACTACTATAATTGTCCATCAAAAGGAGCTTCCATTGTTGGTCTGGCCCTGCTTGAGTATACTCAATAAAATACTGCAAAAAGCGTGTTCCTAAGACATCTAAAGTATAACCATACTCTAATAAAAGCACCAATTCCTTCCTGGTTAAACCTCCTGGTCCATACCATAAATCCATGTGATATTTGCCTTGAACAATAATTACTGAAGGAATTGGAGCTGTTCCATTGGCTGCTATAGTTTCAATAATAGTGATTGATCGACGATTTTCAAAACTCAAAAAATAAAGCTCCTGAATCTCGATTAGAACAATTATCTCTACTCCTCGAAGACAACCAATCCGGAATCCTGTTTCATCGAAATTATACAGGTTTTACTTTTGAATTTGATATTTATTAAGGGCAGTTTTATATTTGCGAAACCATTCTAGCACATCTTCTTTATCTTGAACTGTAATCCTGACTTTAGCAATGAGTTTTGTCTTGATTTTGTGCAAATAAAACTGTTGTCTGTACCACTTGCTGAACCAGTTGAAGGAAGGTGGGGTTAATTCATGAGCCTTTCGAAGATAGCAAATAGCTCCAAATATAATATCCTTTGTAAGCAATTGACGGTTTTGAAGGTATGATCGAATGAAATCATGAATAACCTGTTCCTGAATAAGAGTCAAGATCTTGTTTTACCTTCCATAAAGTCCATAAATATGCTTGTCTCTTCTGATAGACATAGCTAAACTTGATCGATTGACCTTGAATAACTTAGCAGCTACAGTTTGAGATTCAGAAGGGTTCTCAATAAGCCATTGCTTTGCCTCAAGGAGACGCGTTTGAGGTGTATCAGTGGACTGATTTTGCTGCATATTGCCAATGTTAAGCTGTATTTAATTTGTATGTGATTTCCATAGAAAAATTATAAAGTGTCACACTCGCTTACCTGTCACACTCGCTTCCACTGACTAGGAGCGAACGCGACTTTTGAAAAGTCAGACACTGATGCCTAAGGCTGACGATTAGCGCCAAGGGCTGTCTTCAACTCGGATACAGCTCATGGCGACACTGCTACCAAGAGTAGAGAAGCCAAGCCCAGACAGGTTGCTGGGCGAGTCTGGTCCATCGCAGCATGCAAAGCCACCTCGAGTCATGGCCTGTGTGCTCTGTCAGCAGCGCAAGGTGAAATGCGATCGCAAGTTTCCTTGCGCAAATTGCATTAGGTCGCATGTTCAGTGTGTCCCGGCTTCCCAGGTTACTCGCCGTCGGAGGCGGAGGTTCCCAGAGCGAGAGCTGCTCGACCGTCTGCGACAGTACGAGGACCTTCTTCGTCAACACCACATCAAGTTCGAACCTTTCCACAAGGAACCCACCGCAGAAGAAGAGTTTCCTAGAGGTGAAGGTTTAGAGGATTCCGATGAGGGCCACCAGAAGACGATATCGACAGACAGATCAACGACTTCAATCACATCTAATTCTAAAAGAGTCCCCGAGGCCAGGTACTGACTGCATCCAACCACCTTTCTATTCACTATAGATTAGTTAGAAACATTTCCGTTATCCGAGCTAACTAAAGTATTTGTAGGAACGTATGGCACTCTATGAATCACGAGGTATGACACCACCATCTTTATGCGACGAAACTTCCTCCTTTGCCTGTGTATCTCTCATATTAACTATTGAAACAAGTTTCGAGACGCCGATGACAGCAGCGATTCCTCGGACTATGATGCTGGAGAGGTGGTGATCAAGACCGCTTGGGATCGATTATTTGAAAATGATGATCACCTCCTCATAGGGTCGTGCAAGACTGCCGTTGACGTCCATACCTTGCATCCCGACCCGGTTCAGATATTTCGGCTCTGGCAGATCTATCTGGAAAATGTCGATCCCCTATTAAAGGTTACACATACGCCTAGCCTGCAAGGACGTATTATCGAGGCTGCTGGAGATGTTTTCGGTATCAAGACCACTTTGGAGGCGCTCATGTTCAGCATCTATTGCATGGCCATCTTGAGTCTGTCCGCGGAGGACTGCCAGGCCACGTTTGGTATCTCAAAGGATGACCTTCTGAAGAAGTATCAAGTGGGATGTCAGCAATCTCTTGTGAACTGCAAGTTTCTGCGGGGCGGTGATCGCGATTGCGTGACTGCGCTGTTTCTCTACCTCGTAAGTCTCTACCTGACTACTTCGGTCTCCCAGTAATCTGACAACCATAGGTCTCTGTGAGGTCGAGCANGCGTTCCTCAGTCTCTTTCTTCTTTCCTCGGTGTGGCGGTTCGCATTGCACAGCGGATGGGGATGCACAGTGAATCATCGTTGTCCAAATGCACGGCTCTCGAGGCTGAGATGCGCCGTAGACTCTGGTGGGCGCTCACACATTTCGATGCTCGAATGGGTGAGATGGCGTATTTTAAGACCGAAATACTATCTCCCAACTGGGATTGCAAAATCCCGCTAAATGTGAATGATTCAGATTTCCGATCCGAGATGAAAGAGCCTCCACTGGTTCAAGGGAAATCCTCCGAGGCTCTTTTTGCTGTCGTGCGTAGTGAAGTGGGGGACTTTGTTCGACGCTCCATGTTCCGTCTAGACTTCACCAGTCCGGCTTCGCAATCGGTTGCCATAGCGAAGGGAACTCCACCACATCCTCTTCCAGAGGAGAATGAGCTGGCCAACCTGGAACAGAGGATTGAAGACACGTATCTCAAGTATTGCGACCCGCAAAATCCACTCCATTATATGACGATCTGGACGGCACGGGGTTCTCTTGCTAAATGCCGGCTTGTGGACCACCGCTTCCGATATTCAAGCTCCTCATCACCGCAGGCAGAGACACAGAGCGATACGGCTATTTCGTATGCGCTCAAAATGCTTGAATGTGATACTAATATCATGATTTCACCACTCACAAAAGGGTTTCTCTGGCTGGCAAACTCCTACTTCCCCTTTACAGCATACGTTCAGATCGTGCAGGAGCTAAAGTGGCGGCCTACCTGCGACCAAGCCGACCGAGCTTGGGAAGTTATGAGCNGATAACTACCGTGTTCGATTTGGCGTCGATAAGCATGGAGAAGATAGTCCTTTCTTCAAAATTTTCACCGATATTGTCCTCCAGGCGTGGGAAGTCCGCGAGGCCCAGGTTAAGGAATCGGCACAACCGTTGGTGATTCCAGGGATCGTATCATCCATCAAACACACATTATCACAAGCGGATGCAGGGCAGCCACTTGGTTCCACGAATGTAGATTTTAAGGATTTCCCTATGTCCATGCAGATGGATTTCGTCGATCATGGCCTCCTGTATGATATGGGAGGGCAAGAGACCCTTGCAGCGGCTCCTATCCTATCTCCACTTGATGGTTGCGCTGATCAGTTAGACTGGTCGGCCGTGAATTGGAACCTAGCCGATATTCCAGCAGGTAAGGGCGGCGAGTTAATGAAGGGAACGGGTTAGATTCCAGTGGGAAGTCTGGCTGTCAATCAGGACGGATGGACAAGATTTACGAATATTTCATTGCCTTTGTTCAAGCAAATAGAAACAAACCGAGAGCTCTTGGAGCTCTGTACAACTAAATATATAGACTCCTGGACCCCCTAAATATGAGACTTTTATAAATTGCCAAGTGAGAATGAACCTGTCCGCTCGCATTGTGTATAGTACCTTGCATCCTATGCGATGGAACATGCTGCATGCGGCGGTCCATACTCACGCCGGTGAAGCAGCCGCTTGCCCAGTCGCTAACAACACAAGTGATAGCGAATGCCAAGTGCCCACTATTAAATTCCGCCACCACAAGTCTGGATGCTACCTAGGCGCACAGCTGGAGATTGAGGCAGCCCAGCCTCATCAGCTTGGCCTGGTTAGGCAGCGACACAACTCGGTCGGAGGTACCCATATTTGAGGAGGTATTTTATATTCTGGCTCTCTCTCGAATCTCGTTACCCTTCACTCCCTTGAACATATCTCTGACGGCGCCTGCACTCCACTCAACTCAAAGTGACTGGCTCGCCCCGGCTTAACGCCGGTACATTTTGATCACCGATATGACTACTGAAGGCGATGGCCAAGTGGCATCAGGGTCGCTGGATACCCCCCAGCCTGCCTCTGCGAGTCAGAGCAAGTTGGTCGAAGCGGAGAAGATACTACAGGAAAACCAAAAAGCACTCGGCCAAGAACATAAATCGACCCTGGATGCGGCCTTCAAATTGGGTGGTCTCTACGTAGAGCGGGGCAACTTCAATGAAGCAGGGAAGATGTATGAGCTTGCGCTGCAAGGGTATGAGAAAACCCTCGGTCTCGAGCACTTATCAACTCTATCTACTGTTGCCAATCTAGGTGTTGTACGCGAAAACCAGGATAAGCTATCTGAGGCAGAGAGTTTGTATCAACGCGCTCTTCAAGGAAGGGAAATGTCCCTCGGAAGGAATCATATCGAGACTCTGGACGTTGTACATAACCTTGGTAATCTATACATAAAGCTGGGAAACCTCACCAAAGCAAAGGAATCATACGTGCGCGCACTGCATGGATATGAGGAAGCCCTTGGACCGGAGCATCAGATTACTTTGGGTACGGTGAATTGCCTAGGTATTGTCTACATGGAACTAAAGCAGTTCGATTTGGCGGAGCTCATGTACCTACGAGCGTTAAAAGGGAGGGAAAAGGCACTTGGTCCAACTCATACGTCAACTCTGGATATTGTCGGAAACCTCGGCATTCTCTACCAGGCTCAAGGCAGACTAGCCGAAGCGGAGGGTATGTGCCAGCGCGCGGTACAGGGAAAGGAAAAGGCTCTCGGTCCTGAGCATATGTCGACGCTCTCAGAACTCCACAACCTTGCCAATGTATATAGCGATCAGGGAAAGCTCGACGAGGCGGAAGAGTTATACCTGCGGGCCATGCGCGGACAAGAAAAGATATTAGGCCTCGAGCACACAAAAACTCTGAAAACCGGTCAGAGCTTGTGCGGCGTCTATCTAGCTAAACAAAGGCTAGCTGATGCAGAGGAATTGTGCCAGCGTATCTTGCAAGGATACGAAAAGGTCCTTGGTCCAACTCATAACTTAACTTTAAGTACAGTTAATAACCTGGGACTCATCTATGAGGGGCAAGGCAAACTGGCTGAGGCAGAGGAGATGTATCTGCGTGCTCTTCGCGAAAAAGAAAGGACACTTGGCGAAGATAATATGTCTACGTTGTCTACAGTCAACAATCTGAGTGGACTTTACCATAAGCAGAACAGGATTGATGAGGCAGCGAGGATGTGCTGGCGGACAATTGAAGGATATAAGACTTCATTAGGTCCAACTCATCCATCAACTCTACGAGCTTTGACTAACCTAGCAACCCTGTTTCAAAATCAGAATAAGCTGGAAGAAGCAGAGAGCATGTATCAAATTGCACTCAAAGGATTTGAGAAAGCATTCGGTGCTGAACAAACAGCAACATACAGACCAGCCTTAAATGCCTTACAAAATCTGGGTGATCTGTATAAGCGTCAAGGCAAGCTAGATGAAGCTGAAGACGCGTATTCAAGAGCTCTCGACGGCTTTCAGGCTCTTTTTGGACCTGACCATGAGATGTGTCAGCGTATCACCTGGCGTCTTCTGCTGCTAAGATCTGACGAATCTCATGTTGATCCTCCTGTTGAAGGCCCAAGCCGAAATAAGGGTAAGGAGAGGGCGGAATGATACTATATCTAGCTAAAGACATAAATATATAGAGGTTTAGCTAGTTGCAATGCAACCCACATGAATTTAAGAACCAGTGTTTCCTTTTCATCTGACATTACTTCCGTTACTGCTCTACGATAGAAATACCAGAGTCTATACTATATGAAACTTTACGATATCTTTGTTCCGAAAACAGAAATGATCCTTCCAATCCGCAAGACCATCCTCCTCCAGCTGTCTGAATTCCGGGCGGTCATGACAACCCACATATGCAAACGCTGTAATTCTATGGAATTGAATGCCCTTTCCAGCCAGTTCTGTTTTCACCCCTAAATCACTAGGTTCTACGGGTCGCAATACTGAAGGCCGCACCATCCCGAAAATAAATCCAATTGTGTCCCCAATTTGAATTGAAGGTGTTGAGATTCCCGCAAACCCCATATCAGTGATAAAGAACGTCCTTCCATGAACGGTCGGTAAAATGTTATTTTGAAACATTTTCTGTGCGAGCGCAATTGAAGCTTTCGACTCCAACTTGCTGTCCAAGTCCCCCATTAATGTTTTGAAGTGTTGCGGGAGAGCTGTCTCTGATTCTGCAGCCTCTTTCCCCGTATTATGGACGCCGATAAGTGTACGCCATAGTGGCTCATTTAAGGGGCATTCTTTAGTGACGAGATATTCAATGACTTGAAATTGCTTCACATATTCCTGAAGCTCCCCTGTTTCAGCGAAATGAACTAGCTCCTTGACCTTCCCAAAGCAGAGGCCTGATGTGGAGAGCGTAGTGTGATCCGTTGAAATTTCAGCGTCCTGGGGCCATTTCCAAGAGGCGTTTGTGCAGCTCCCGCGAAGCAAAGTAGGAGAATGACTATCTTTCGTATTGGCTGACACTGTAAAATCTATAACCCATGAGGGAAACGGGATCTTAAAAAGCCGAGTCCTCCATAGGAAACCAAGAAGAGCAAGTCCATCGGGCTCATGCTTTATAATGTATGCCATGGTCGGTACGAATGTCCATTCCGGCCTTTTTTCATAGTTAACAGGAATGCTCTCACGAGCTTGTTGGCTAACTAAACCCAGTATCCCGTAAATTTTGTCCCTTGCATCTGTTGACCGCAGATTCATTGTCCCTTTCAAGATTGATACAAAGGTAAGACTTTTACGGTTTAGCAGAGTCGCCCGGGAGTGCCATAAGAAATTATTGTACTGCATCGGAATAATCCTTGTCAGGTCTAGCATCTTCCAGTATGCCTTTGCGGTGGGAGATTCATATTGGCAATATCTCATCACCGCATATCTTGCACTCCAGAGAACAGGGTTTGCTTCAATATCACGTAAGAGCTCTTGTTCGTTATCAAAACCTAGGGCTTGCGCGAAAGTCTCCTCGAAGGCGTATTGTAATGCTGAAAGGACACGGTGACTAGGAGCAGGATCGGATTCCGTGGTCTCCGGAGCCATTTGCTCAAGCCAAGTGGAATCAAAGGTTTCAATTATGGCTTTGCATAATTGGTTTTTGTATTCTACAGGAATGGAGCCGTTAATGCCCCCACCTCCAGATTCATTCCATGCAAAAAGGAAGGAGACCCAAGGAACCCAAACAGACCCGCAACCAATACGCGGATTTTTTCCCAAAAGAAATTCCTGAAGGACCCAAATACGAGTAAACCAGGGACGATACAAAATTTCCATAAATCTAACCTGGAAGTCGTATGTTTGCCAATGTTGCTTTTCATATCTTTGAATGCTTCGCATGGCTTTGTCGCTGTCGTCCGCAGCAGGCCCAAGCCAAATCAACACTGTTGAGGCGGAGCGATAGATGCGATCCATAATTTTCACTTGCTCAGCCCGTTCAACAACATTACTCTGGTCAATGCATACTGCATCAACCCATAGCACTCGGTTTGACTCTCTGTGTCGCAAGTGTCGAAACGCGATATCCAGGCTATGAGTAATGGAAACGTCTGCGCCATCAAGAATCATAGGTGTAGCTGCCATATCAGTGCCCCAGACATAAGATAGGGCCTCATATTTGCGATTTTCACTCAGGGACGCAGTCTCAAGAATACCACAGATAGGATCGTGGAAATCGCCGGGAGATAGAGATAGGAGCCGTAGCTGAAGGCGCTCGGAATTTAGGGGATGATATATTCCTGGCATTTATTCTAGTCGGGACCCCAAATATGAAGTGAGAGAATTTCAGACCTATGCTGGCTTGCAGTTTATGGACTCCAAATAAGGGGAGGGGCGCGGCCCGGAAAAGTGCATGGTGGTTCAGGCCGTACGCGCTGTAAATTCAAAGCTGTCGAGTCATTAGTGCCAGGGAGTTTATCACGTGATGAGTGCATTCACTGGATGAAGCACCCTCCTCAGTGCTGGTTAAAGCCATATGTTATTGTAGACACAAGTTGTCGAGTTGCTAACGGTATTACAGATTGTTCCGGACTCGTACAGTACTAGATAGAGTATGTAGATCCTCATGGTGTCAGCAGGGCTGAAATTTGGAATATTTTACTCCTTTTTCCGAGAAGATCGCTTCGAGAAAACAGTCGCAACTTTTCGTACGAATTCTCGAATAGAACCAAAATTAAAAAACCCGATAGACAAAACAAACGGAAATTAGAAAAAATTAAAAAATTGTAAAGGAAAAACAAAAAACATACAACAGAGGGTATTCGCCAGTCGTCACCGACCTGACTACTAATCCTCCGATCTGAGGCTTATGTATGGCAGAGCGGACGGGATGCCCAGTATTCCTCAGTCTATGGTCGTATGTGACATTTAGTGACATAATAGTAGCTTATCAAGCACTTGGCAATGCCATTGGCAATGGGGCATGGTGTCCCGATTTACAACGGAAAACAGCGGAAAGGGTGATCTGGAAGGGGGTATGGTGGCGCGCAGGACAACTTGTGCTTAGATATGGGGAAGAATACAGAAGCTTGAAGGAGTTCGTAGGTTTGAGACGTCTCCGAGCACCTTTCAACAAATTCGGATACTGATATGGTTGAGAGGGCTATGATGAGTTGTACGTTAGGACTAAAGTTGTAGATCAACAAATTGGAATTTAAGTTTGTTGCCCAGTCAAATATAATGGAGGGAATGGGGCTCGGGGTGTTGTCTAGACGAAGTACACTAAAACTTGTACAAATGTGCCAATAGCCAGGTACACCTCATTCATCCACCTCTGGACTCCTGACCTCTTCAATCGCCCACTTGAGACATCCATGCCACTCCGAGCCTAATTCCAGATGTATGGCGTCCACAAGTTGCCGCCCCCATCCACGTAACCATATGTGGTTTCGTAACCAATACAAGACCACACTATAATGCGCCAGTATCACTAAAGCCATGGGATCACGATCTTCTAGCTTCTCCATAAATTGCCGAGGAACCATAATCGGAAATGGCAGCACAGTCATCTTAGCGCCCGGATTCTCTGCAGCGAGAAGAAAAACCTGCCTCAGCATCCATATAGTAGTTCCGTAGGCATCTCGGATGGTCATATCTGTTGTTGACTCCGAATTGCATCGGGACAGCACTGCTAAGGTCGCCTCAATCTTGGGTGCAAGGCTTGCATTGGGATTGGATGGCGATGGCAGCATAGATTCAGCATGGAGGTCTGGTTCTAGCCATTGAGCACCGCTTTTGACTATCGCTCCTATTCCACGAATCAGAGTAAACACTTCGATCATCTCGACAATAGGATTAAAGGTAGAAGCTGATGTGCTATGGACGCCGAAGGAGTATAAAGCTATCAGGCATGAGAATGGAAATAGCGCGGAAGCATTATCTGGCGATAGATTTAATAAATGAGGACGGGTGAGGGCCAAAGCTTGGGAATGATGGCCAATTGCTGCACTAGTGTGCAAGGCGCAAGGGTTGAGGAGAGCTAGGTGCAGTGAAGTTATCGCCAGGATGCTAGAGAGAAGAAAATCATGCCTCAGGGCAAGTGCAGGAATACCGTATCTCCATAATGAGACCATGGATGGCGAATCTGAGATGCTGATGCAAGTTGACAATGAAAAGTAGTATATCAGCCTCAGTGTGTTGTTCGCATCTTCTCTCAGGGCATATGTTCTGGCAAGGTCAATATCTGTCTCGTGATCCTGGCTTCTTTCTTGGCCTGGAATCCGTGGAGATGAGCCTAACACATGGTCGTTATCAATAGGATTCGATATTATCTTTTTCGATGAAGAACGCATATGACGAGAGTTCACTATGACTAAATCGGACTGCGATGAAGTGAATGAACAAGCCACCTGTCGCCTGGAACAACTTGTGCATGATGGCTTAATTTCGTCACACTAGAATGAAGTGATCAGAGCATAGCAAGGCCCATATACGGAGTAAGCTTGCCTTTGTCTTGCGCTGCTTACATTGAAGACAGCCACTTCGAGTTTTTGGATGGAACCGTTTGGAAGGCATGGCGATTGATTCGAAGGGAATCTTTAATCAGATCGTATCTTCGCTGTGTTCTACCCCCGTAGGTGAGGATTATGTCTGAAGATGGCAATCTGTACGAGGAACGACGGCTGGACTTTATCGCGTTCAGGATCGTGTCAACGCCGCGAACCTACAGGAGTAGCGCATACCCGAATTTGGTAATTTGTACGCTGTGCGAGAAGTTTAGCGTGGCCCATGCGACAGCGCCAATCATCTCCAGGGGCCACGGCCGAAAAGAGCTCACTATATACCGAATGGTTGGCTGGCTCTTTTGCACGACAAGCTATGGTACCACGGCTCACATCAAGCTGCCTGAGCTTTAACAATACGAGCAATAAATTTGGTTCCAGCTGTGTGGAAATGGAGAAACTACTTAAACACGTCCGTCAACACCTACAAGAGCCGACGAACAGCACAAACGGACATAGTCACTCGTTCAACTGGCTTGTAGTCGTTCGCTTTTCAAGGAAACTTCCATTGCTATTTCAGTATTGGCCTTACCGAGATGGGTGTCAGGACTTCCGAAGATGTATTTGAATACTATCGCTACAGCCCATCAATTGCAGCTGCTGTGGTGTTCATCCTTCTGTTCGCGGCGACTTCAGTCTTACACGCCTACCAACTGGTTCGCACTCGCACTTGGAGTTTTCTCCCCGTCGTCGTGGGTGGCTTTAGTAAGTGAAGTCCTGGCAGCTAATTCCTTCTTGCTTTCTCACAATTGCCTTAGGTGAAGTCTTTGGGTACATTGCCCGTATCTTTTCAGCCAAACAATCGCCGAACTACTCGATCGGTCTATTTGTCACACAGGCTAGCGCCACTCTGCTCGCACCAGCTCTTTTTGCTGCGTCAATTTACATGTGTCTCGGCCGAATAATTAGACTCATGGGTTGTGAACACCTGTCACTCATACCTCTTACCCGGCTTACAATTTTCTTCGTTGCCGGTGACGTTTTAGGCCTTCTGGTTCAGGGAATAGGAGCGATAATAATGCCTCTTGGTACCCTACAGGACTACCATATCGGCTCCAACATTGTCATCGCTGGTCTGGCACTATTGACTACCTACTTTGGGCTATTCATGACCGTCATGATTGTCTTCGACTTCCGAATCCGGCGAGAACCAACGCGTCAGTATCTGCAGTCTGCTTCGAAATGGAAGGCAGATTTAAGGACATTATATTTTAGCAGCGTGTTGATCTTCATACGGTCAATCTTCAGATTAATTGAGTATTCGCAAGGAAATGACGGGTGGTTGATAAGACGAGAGTGGACGTTATACGTCTTTGATGCGACCCTGATGTTATGTGTTTTTGTGCCCTTCAATATATGGCATCCCAGTCATGTTGAAGCATTTTTGCACGGAGGAAAATACTCGGAGATGCTAGGCATGAGGATCACAGAGGTAAAGATGGAGAAGTCCTGAGAGAAATTCGTATTAAATTTAATGAGGATGAATTCAATCGCGAATTTGTTGGTTATACCCAGGGTTCGGAATTAATTTCTTAATTTTTAGTATTTTTAGTATTTAATTTAATTTAATTAGTATTAATTTGGAATTCTGAAAAATTAATTAATTTTAGTACAGGGTCATACTAAATTAAATTAATCTTAGTATATACTAAAATTAATTAAATTAATTAAAAATACTAAATCAC
>JMRO03000097.1:0-43298 GCA_000743665.3 Scytalidium sp. 3C
AGGGGGAAACAGAAACGTAAAAATATACATACTGTAACTTACGAAATGCAAGCCATGAATTCCTCAATTCCCCACTCTGTCTGGGGCCATGACACCTGCGTTTGCGCCGGGCCCATCTTTGTCCTCTTTGGGGAAGATTTTTTGAGAAGGAGAGAGTAAGAGAGTCTTTTGATAAGGGAAACGGCCAAGGAAAGGGGGGCCAGGCAAGGGCCCAGATAACCCACCGGCCGGGGAGAAGGGGACCAGCAGACCCGCAGTTAGCTTCCTTCGCGTGGAAGATCCCGTTCGCCAGGAGGCTGCATGAGGGAAATGTGAAGAGGACCGAGCCCATGGACTGACCGGACTCCTTTGGTGTTCTACAGTAACCTCATCCCGCGGAAGACTTGGGCAATGATTATCGCGAGGTGACGAAAGGGGGGTAGTTGAGGAAGCGAGGAGGACGGGAACGGGAACCCCCTGCCAGGGAAGCAAGAGAGAGCTGGAGAAGAAGTTGGCTGAGATGGCAGAGGTGGTTGGAAGAGGGGAGGTGGACGGGAAGGAAGGGAACCTAGCAGATCTAGATCCCTTCTTGAAGTAGCAGTACCAGCTCGGATGGACGCTGTACACAGCTCGCGGGGATCGTATGATGTGCAGTTGTGCAGCCCGCCTAGCTATCGAGACCATCCTCCAGCATTGGCCACTCTGCGAGCAGAGGCACCTCACGAGGGGGCCATGCCAGGCGGGAGCAACCCGTTGAAGGGAGCCAAGATATGCTGCTTGCTGCTGCTTTTGCTAATAATAATCATACGAATGAGTGTCACCGAGAGAGGGAAGCTCCACAATAATTACGTTTCTGGGGACACCCCTATATCAGGGACGGAATAATGCGGCGGACGGGCTTGATCCTCGCACAGCTGTGGGATGTGATTTTCCTCGGATTCTTGCGAGAAAAAGAGCGTGGTCTGGAGCTTTTTTCTTTGGATAACCGTGTGTCCGGCAAAATGGATCGGAGAAGAAACAGATTCGAAGTCGAGATCTCGATCTTGGGAGGTGAAAATAATGAGGTGGGGGAAGCTTGGTAGTAGATAGATATTCGGGAAGCGAGTATGGTTCCCAAAATCATCCCTGAAGGAAACCGGGACCCCTTAACGCTGAACCCCTACTAATAAGGCCCAGAGGCCCAATTCGTTACCTGGAACAGTTAATGGGAAGGCTGTGTGAGCGTCTCCACGGGGCCCGTTTATCTCTCCAATCTAGAACCTCGCCTGAGCCTCTTTCTCGGCGGTAGAGCAAAACGGCCGAAAAAAAAAACAACGCGAGGGATTTCTGATACACCCCTCCCTCTGCTTCACCAGCCCCATCAACATCCCACGCTTGGGAGGCTGAGTAATACAACTTTGTTTTTGCGACAAACCTCATCCATCCCACAGGGCTGAGCCGTTAATTCCCACAGAAATCCACGCGTCTTCGTAATCAAGAAGACTCAGCACATGGATTTTAGCCGGGCCGTGAAGCCGTACGCAGACGCTAGCTATTTTGCTGACGGCATCACCATAAGCCAAGCTCTCCAAGCTACGGTACTGTACGAAGCCAGCTTAAGCCTCTCGATCTATCGTGTTGGCACACAGAAGCATTGCGAGTGTCTGATTGGCTGGGCACCGGCGCATAGGACGAAGCTGGCCGCCACAGCTCATCTGCCGGGGGAGAGCCAAACAATAGGCCGGTATGCCATTTCAGGAGAAAAAGAGCATGGAGCGAAACAAATCTCTCAGGTAACAGATATGCAAGCCCAATTGTCTTGCGGCTTTTTTCTTAACTCGAGGGCTTGGCTTGAGTTGCCGGTCGGTGCGGTCGGGATGAAGAGACAGAGACTTTGGCTCAGGAGCCTGGAAGCTCTCGGATCAGATGTCGTGATCCGAGAGGTTTGAACCCCGCACCGAAGCTGCTTGCTTGCTCGAGATAGCTGAGATGAATTTGGAATGGCCTTTGCAGCAGCCCGCTCTGGATAGAAACGAGCTTCGGCGTACGCTGGCCGCGGACAAACGCTGCGTGTGCAAGTGTATCTCATTATCTAACTATCTATCCCAGGTATCACGATCTCCACGGTGGAGGGCGGGAAATCATGCTGCTCATATCTGGATGCGTGCTTGGGACAACGAGGGGCGAGATCTGGGCTCACCATACCTGTCATTTTTGCGGTCATCGTACAGTTACCGTACCTCAGCTACAGTGTAACACCCTGCCGGGCAGATGAAGATGCCGTAATAGATCGCCAACCCCTTCGATAACGTTATCAGCGCCATGCATTGACGTGTCATATTTCGCGTTTCCACAGACAAGGTTCGTCGTATCAAACGCGGCCCAGCAAGGTTGTCAAGGAACGCCATGGCTGCCGGATGTCTCCCCCGCGCCTGATGCGTGATCTGGAGGTCGATGGTGAGAAAGCTGGGCTGGTGTACGATGCGCAGCAAATTCCAGAACGCATTAACCCTCGGAGAAGTGCAGATACTGCTCAGCTGTGGGGGATGTTACCAAAGTATTACTTGAAGCTCTCTGAGCTCGCGCGAGGAAGCGTCCCGGGGGTGGTCCGTCCGTCCTCTGCGACTGGGCTGGGCCATCGCTCGATGCCATGCAGATCTTAACGAGCCCGCATATAGGCAGGTGTACCGCACTTGCTGCTCGACTGGCAGCGCGATATATTTGCGCGCGTCGTTGGCTGCAGGAATGCTGCCACCAGAGTGGAGCCGGTCGAGGCTTCTCCGTGCGCCAATACGAGTCCTGACTCGACTCGACCACCCAGAGCGGGCGCGGCTAACGAGCGAGCGATGTAGTCGATACTTATATTTCCGACGCGGTTGCAGCGACGCCTCAGGTACTGCTGTACCTTCGAGATCGGGGCCATCTCGATATTTTTGCGGGATCTAGCGAAGGCGGTTGGACGCGGCGGGCTGGAGAGAGATAGCATCTCGACGGACTGGTTGGCTGCTCCCGGTGCGCCTCACCTGCGAGAACAGCCTGGATGTGCCGCGAGTCAGACCGTTCTCCTGCCCGTTACTACGCACCGCGCCCAAGGCCGCCCGCCTGGATTCGTGATGCGTGTGTGTTGGAGGCGCGCGGTGGCTTGACGTCTATTCCAGGGACCCTCGGTCTGCAGACTCCAGCAGGATCATGGAAAGCAAGTTTTGTGCAGGTTCCTTTTCTCCTGTGGAACTGGCCTCCAGTGCGCTGGACAGAGATACGCTCGAGGTCGCTGCTTGAACGTTGGATGCACGGTCCTACCTGCAACGTTACCGGGGCAGCCGGGGCTTATCTGAGAGGATTGTCATGCCTGGATTTGGGGTGGATATACGGTACTGGACTGTGCTGCGTTGCAAAGCTGCGAGAAGCCTCTCGTCAGAATCCGGTACAAAACGCACCAGGTGTGTAATGTGCAATCTTTAAGGTGAAACGGTAGCTAGCAGCTCTGAGGAGCACGGGGTTTTCTTACTCATGATGGGAGGTCGTCTTGGGCGCATTCTATTCGCCCAAAGGGAGACAGACCCTGGGCCCACCCAAAATGCTCCTAGCAAACTCTCCGAGCTGGGCACACTAGGGTGCATTGTCGTAAAGGGCAATCACACCCAGGAGAAGATTGGTATGCTTTTGATGCGTTTGATGCTTTTGGTGATGAGCGATGCGATTTCTACCGTGACTTAACTTATCTGAGAATTCACATTAGTAATGGCCTAGGTTCTGTGTGTGTGGATTTTCCTGCGTCAAATCACATCCGCCTCTCCGCGCATCCTGACTGATAACTCTCCCCCAGCGGGAAGGCTGCGCACCCCTCGTCTCCAAGAGTTTTCTCACCGCCTAATGACTTACCACGACATTTGCGCGGCGATACACAAATGTTTTTTCTCTCCCTTTGCACATACAGTAGCGCTGCTCACCCTGCATATGTGTCTCGCGAGATCCTTGGGCTGTAACAGGATGTCTTGATGCCGTAACGACGATGCTTTCCCTTGCGCTGAATTTTGCCTCCTATTTCGCTCTCTCTTGCCCGCACCCAACGCTTATCGTGTCTTGATGGTTCGTTTTGCCTGGAGCTGCGTGTACAATATGTACAAGATGTACGCCATGTAGAATGCTGTGTGGCTGGAGTGGGATGTGTCTGAGCCAGCCATGTACGGTAGGTACGGTGGGTACGTAGCTCGGTGCAAATTCGTGCATCTGCCATGCCAGTCTGCCAGATGCAGAAATTGGCAGAATCCCACAGGAGTGAATGCAATTTTTGGCACATCAGATTACAATCCATTGGTTGGTAGCAGTGCATCATGCTGTTTCTCGATGGTGTGCCGTTCGCGGAACGCATTTATTGTCCAGGAATCATTTGGCAGCGTGCTGCAGACGCTGGCTGCGACGGCTGTGCGAGATAAGCAGGAGCGGCTAACTGAAGACCATCTCGACCCATCAGATCGGGTTGGAGGGCCACCTTCGGCGAACGCGAAGCTCCGTGGTTACTGCCCGGGGTGCTTCTGGGCCGATTTAAATTATGCACGTCAAAATGTTCATCCGAAAGTACAATCTGGCATAGGTGAAGAAGACCTGTTAGTTGTGAAAGCCTAATGGAGCTTGGATGCGCTGCATCTGCGGTTCCTGTTGGCTCAATTGGCCATTATGATTGTTTTCTGCCTGCAAAGAGCTGTACTGTGCTGTACGGTACCGTCTTCCACGTCGCGGTTCACTCTGCAGATCCGTGAGCTCGTCATTTTGTGGAGATTACAGAGACTGCCGTCATCACAGAATTATTAGACTATCTGACACTGGCTGGGCCAAGGACTGGCTGATTGATAATGAGTCTTGGACAAGGGAACCGCCCGTGGTATACTTCTGTGCTTCTGCGCTTTGGTGGGAACGCCCAGTCAGGTCTGACGAAAGCAGCACAAATATCTCGGAGGCATCTCCAGGAAACAATTGTAGGTCTCAGGTGCTATTTCTGCTTGAAAGCAGTGCCCAGAACATAAAGCAGGATGATGTGAGCTTGGCGGTTTGGAACAAACCTCTTATCTTGGATGTACGATGACGATGTGAACCAGGAGATGCCTGAATTAGTAGAGCACCGGGCAATCGTATGAAGCTATATCCAGGTTAACTTGAGCGACTCCCGTCATGGTCTCCCGCACAGCCGTTTGAGTGTGTCCACATCTTGCCAAGGCGAGAGATCGCGAGTGACTAATGCTCCAACATTATCAAAAGGCCAGTACGTGGAGGCTCTGCAGCACACTCATACACACAATCACTCCTTCGAACCCCCCCGTTCCCAAGTTGTTGGACGCCAGGATTTGGCCAAACGCCTGGCCGTTAGCAAACTCAAATTTCTGCTGGCCTAACGTGCTAGCTTTTTTCTTGATGGTGGTTGTCGGGCCGTTAGGCGAGGCGGCTGGACTACGGTAGCACCGGGAGCTCGACTCCCAGCTGAATCGTGGGTGGAACGTCTTAGGTCAGAATGGTTCAGGAAGATGATTCGAAGCTAGGACCAAGTCATATATGGAGCAAACCAAGTAATCATGCGGGATCCGAGTACTTGGGAAGCGAACGAGACCCAGATCTCGAGATTAACTTGTTTATTGTGGTTATCGCGAGAGCTGACGACTCCAGACAGCCAGGCGGGCAGCCTGATATGACTTCATGGGACCGGGCTTCCCTCCCAACTGCCCACGGTGGACACGATAGGGATCATTGGCCCAGGCTCGTCGTCGCGCAACTGCTGCTGCTCCCGTGACGGGCCACTTGATATGGGCGATGCGGTTGCAATGTGCTCGATCTGACATCCGGCCCAGGCCGTGGAAGGCCGGCGCACCGCTGGCAGCTCCAAGGCGGGACCTTGGCTGAAGGAGGCGTGTGTGAGATGGAAGCAGAAACCCACGATACCACCTCACCCCACACCGTCTGGCCTCACCTGCAGCAGCCGTCGCGAGCCAAGGAAGAGACACCTTTGGGGGTGCGAGACAGAGTGGGGGAACCCATTCCTTTCTGCTGGATGTTTGAGCCTTTTCTCTTCCGCTGGCCACGGCGTGATGATGGGTTGCGGTTGCTGGACGACCACGATTCGTGATATGTCTGCGCCATGCCGAAACCACCACCTCCACCACAGCCAGGGCTGCAGCATCAGAGACGCGCAGGCCACGCTGAGGCTCGCGGGCTCGCGGGTTGGAGGAAGTGACATTGTTTTTCTTTTTTGCTTTTTGTCCACGCGAAGCACACAGCCATCGAACATTGCTGGAAGAAGCAAGCGAAGGCCCCAAGATGATGATCCTCGTGGCAGCACAGTGGTCATTGCCCGTCTGCTATCGGCTCGGCGGGGATGGGCATTGTCGGCGTGCTCCTGGGGACGACGATTCTTTCGTCATCGCCCACAGCTCTCGGGCGAGCTCCCCCGGCCCCCCCAAAACACCCACCATGCGCGCGCACCCAACAATCGCAGCTCTCTGGTTCCCATGTTGTATGTAGGCGCTCCTGCGCACAGTCTGACTGCATTCTTTCCTCGTACTGCGGGGTGAATGGGCGCGGAATGGGACCTGGGCCCACGAAACTGCTCTTGTTTGCTCCTTCATCATTAAACATTCAGCGGGTGTTTTGCGTCTGGGGTGATGCCAATGCTCGATGGCGGGTCAGTGCGGGTGCCGTAGCGGTACCTGTACGGTACCAAGTACAAGCTTCCCAGCGGTGGTGGACTGCACACGCCGCGGCACTGGTACGTACCCGGCGCACAGGATCCCAGCGACAGGGCCTGGGGGGATGTGCAGCTCCAGACGATCCGTGGAACCAGGGCCGAGGACAGTCCTTGCCCGGCCTGGAACCGATGCTCGCCTGGCTGACGACAGGGCGTGCAGCTCTGAGGTCAGGTACCTACAGCAACACCTCCCCCGATGGCGATGCTGTACCTACCGGGCCGGCTGTATCTCCTATACCTCCTGGCGCCGTCGCTCGTGCTCTCTCCCGCGTAACTTTGCCGTGTTGATGCGATGCACCACATTTGCTTGGCCCCGACGCACTGCAGCCCCGAGGGAGACGGTTCGACCTGACGTTGCACGGCCAAGCGTTGGCTGGTCTGGAGAGGGGCGCTGGGGCTCTCCGGACGTGGTGGTGGTGGTACAGGATGATGCTGCGGCGGCTGGTGGTGCTGGGAGGATGGGCGGATGGCGGATGGATGGACGCTGTGGGCGGTGGTGCTGTACTGGGTAGGCTACGTAGCAGTATGGTCCTGAGCACCAGGACTGTTAATTACGGTACTCTGCACTGTGCAGCGCAACTGATCGATCCGGGATCTCATTAGTCGTGATCTGTGTGGCCGTGAGTCCATGAGTCCGCCGCGCAACATGACTGGACAGCGCCTCGGTGGCTTTCTCCGGGGACCAACCAGCGTTCGCAGAGGAGACGAGCACGGCCCGTTCAGGACTAGCGCCGAGTCCGCGGAGCCCGTGGATGGTCTCCGCGAATCGCACCAGCGCCGCGACTGACCCCCTGGGGGCGTCGTGACAAGGCCCCAAACGAGTAGCAGCAGCGGCCTCCTGCTAACCGTGCTAACTACTACTGTACAGCGTTAGGCCTCAGATCACAGAGCACCCGCGCCAGAGAGGGAGAGGAGGGAGGGGGGCGCCCGCGCAAAAAAAATCCTCCGCACACCCCCCAGCCAAGGACCCAAGCAAGCGAACCAAGCGACTCGATGCCAGGCCGCCCGTGCTCAATCACCCCCATAGCCCAGCGCTTCTCGGCCTTCGACGCCCCCTTCTAGGCCTTCTGTCTGCCCCCGCTTCAACCCCCCCTTGGCCGGGCACTCCAGGCCCTTTTTTCGCCTTTCGCCTCTCGCCTCCCCAGTGCACGTCGCGGCGTTTGCCCTCGTCCCCTAACCCTGCCACATCTCACTAGGCCACTACCGATCGCTACCTGCCAGTACCCAAATACCCACACTCACTTTCCGGCACCCCGTCTCAGTGCGCTTTTTCCCTGCCAGGCGAGTCCTTTAACCTCGCATCACCTCCTCCTCCCTGGGCGTGCTCCCACGATATTTCCCCGTTTCCTATATCTGCCACCCATGCCCGCCGCACACACGCACCTCCCTACCACTTCTTAGATCTCTTCTCTCTCGCCCTCTCTCACGCTCACGCTTACACTCACTCGATCTCTCTCTCTCTCGCTGTCTCTATCCCACCAGCACGAATCCCCACGAGTGGCGTCCTCCATTGTCCCGCTTGGTCTCAGTCACGCTCTGCCCATCCAAGGCTCTTTCGCTCAATCCTGGCCAACGTTGCGTCACCGACCTCACCTCGCCCAAACGTGTTTTCTTCCGCTCGTCCAGGTCTGCTCGCATTGATGAAGGGAACGTGGACGTGCTCGAGCAGGTAGTGTTGCTGGAATCTCGCGCCTGGGAAAGTCGGAGACGTCCAAGCCGAAGTCTTGGTACGGTCAGCCCGGAGGAAGAGGGAAAACCTTCTACCCGAGTACTCGGCAGTGTGCCCTGTCTGCGGCACGAGATAAGAAGGTAACAGAGTTGGAAAGAGCAGGAAATTAGNAAAAAAAAAAATACCCGCCACGTTCTCGCGAACCTCCATTGCAAATGGCCGTGGTGTTGAATTCCGAAGAGGCGAGTTACTTCGCGTCGAGCCCGCTTCGCCGTACCAAGTCGCAACCCAAGTTCTCCACCCAACAGTCTCCGTCTGCCTATGCCAAAAATCTGGTCAAGAGCAACAGCTTCATCGTCTCGCCGCCTACGTCGGCGTCTTCCTCGGAGCCGTCGTCACCCAGGACGGTGCATGCCGATTCCGCCCCACCCTCCTTTGCCTCGACTCCAGCCAGCAGTATCTCGTTAGAGGCGCACTTCCTAGACGCAGATGTGGCCGCCAAAGACAGCGATGTCGATGAGGGCCAAATTATCTTCCCATCCTACGACGAGGTCTCGTATTTCGAGGAGCAGGAGGATCTAGAACCTCCGTCGAGCCCGCGTACCGGGTTTTCGTATACCGTCTCAACCCCGTCCAACGACAACTCGGCCAACGTCTCACGACCCGATTCCCCCATCATTGTTGAACATGCCGAGGATGACACCGCCCTGCGAGTGCCACCGTCGAAGCACGTAGATTACTTATCGCACAACTGGAAGGAGGAGGACATCTGGTCATCGTGGAAGCACATTGTGTCCAAGCGCGGGGCATACGGTAACAGTGCACGGCTAGAGAACGCGTCGTGGAGAACATGGATGAAGGCAAAGAATAAGCTCAAGACCGTCTCTCCAGAGACGCTCAATTGGTACGTGGTGGCACCCCACATCTTTCTACGGCTTCTACGGTGATTTACTAACACGCTGAGCAGGTTGAAGGACTGCGATGTGACCTGGCTGTACGGCCCTCTACAAACGGGTGATGAGAAGTCCTTGCACCTGGGCCATTCGCCGCCAGAGAACAGCCACCAAATCTCCACCCACAACTCCTTCCTGAACAAGAAGCCGATCTTGAAGAAGCGTAGCATGTCGGAGATCATGCTGCAGAGATCGCTCTCGGCCTCTTCCCTGCTAAAGCAGGCTGCTGCCGCGGTCCAAGCACAGCAATCTGATATCGAGAGGCCTGGTCTCGCGCGGGCCACCTCTGACTACGTCACGTATCCCTTCTCATCCCGGCGCATGAGCCGGGATAACCCGAGTGTGATGTCCTCCATCACTTCCTCGGGCATCCAATCGCCTGGCACCGGCGAGCGGAGGCACATTCACTTCAACGAGCAGGTGGAGCAGTGCATTGCCGTCGACGTGAAAGGGGAGGATGATGAGGATGCCACTATCCCCTACTACGACGAGAGTGATTCGGACGACGGAGCCATCATGATGAAGCGGTCTAATTCGAAGAAACGACTGCCTTCAGTGGGCAAGAAGTCGAGCTCCCGAACAAGCTCTAGCACTGAGAGCAAGACCATTGCCATGCTGCCATCGACCACGCTGAAGTACCGCGAGGATACTCCGGAGCCACCGGAGACCGCCATGAAGCACAGCCACTACTGGTCCCCCAGCAAGCTCTCGCCCTCGCCTTCCCAAGAGACGCTCAAGCCGTCGAAGCCCTCCTCGCGCATGCTACTTGGAGATGATGACGATGACGACCCGGATACCGACTGGGAGCCCCCGCAAGGGCTCCTGGCCCGCCGAGATAGCCTCTCGGTGAACAAAGAAAGGTACCCAGATCTCCATTCGTCCGGCTCCTCCTCAAGTCTAAACGGCGAACCTTCTTCAGGAATGCGACGAACGCCATCGGGAATGTTCATGCCCTACGAAGAAGAAGATGAAGCACCGGCATCGGAAGGCCTCTTCGGCAAGGTCGTCGACACGGTGAATACGGCCAAGGATATCGCGCATGTGATCTGGAACGTCGGCTGGCGACGGTGATCGCTATGAGGAGCTGATCACATCGAATTCGAACCATCACAATTTGTCTGGTGCAATCGGCACCTCTGCGACACTTCCCATGCAGCCGATCATCTTTGCGGCTGTTTTGAATACCATACAACCTACAACCTATGAACGAATTAATGACTCAAAATATACACATCACAAAACGTCATGAAGAATCGTCAGCATAACAGAGCAGTTCTCAAAAAACTTAATGCACGAATTTGCTTGGAGATAATTCGGGTAGAGTCTTTTTTTTAAACTCTTATTCTTTTTTATGAATCTCAAACCTGCTTGTTTTCTATAATGGCTATACGGGGAATTACCATAGGCATAAGCAACAGGGCCGTAATTTCATACAGGTCAGGCGTTAGCTTTTGTCCATGTTTTATATAGCCAGGACTGGTCTTCCGGTATCAACTACGTGTCCGGCAACAGCTCAGATGGATACCCAGCCTAGTGAGCGGATCTCAGGGCTTCCGGAGCACGGATCGGGAATTTTGATACATCGGATGGGAGGTACCATGGATTACTATGGGATTGACTTGAACCAGGCAAGCGGGAATCAAACACTCGGGGAATCGGGAATTGGGCGTTGGGACTGGCTTTGTTCCTGTCTCAGAGGCGAAGGCCCTTCTTTCCTTCCCCCACTACAATCTCTCACGGAAACGGATCATTTTGCACAGGGATTGGGCGGCCAGCATCATGAACTTGTACTTTTATGGGAAATAATCATTTGGGGTTTTTTGTTTTTTTGCTCTCTTTGGGACTTCTCGGGTTTGACTACTTTGGTTGCGTCCGCGAATCGCGGTGACCAACGGAAACACGCGGGAGCGGGGTCTTCGGATTGGTGCTTTTCGGGGGGTGGGACGGGTTACCAGGGCCGGACGGAGCTCCGGGGAACTTCAACAAAAGGGAAAAAGTACATAGAACAAACAGGTAGAGAGCCAGGAGTTAAAATTTAATGACCTGCTGTTACGACCGAGATTTACTGGCTTACTAGCCCACTAAAGTGCTTGAGGTGATAATTCTGCTGTGTGGTTGATCGTGCTTCCAAGCTGCACTTTCTCGGGGAAGGATTCCTCTGAATGCTCTGCTGAGGCCATCATCAGGCCAATTTCCCCATATTACCTGTGCCCAGTGAATGCCCCGTCGTTGCCATAGGGAGAGACATTCATATACATCCCATTACACAGCATGTGCCGTATCCAATATGCGCAATAAATGCGCGCGTTCTGCATGCATGATAGATAACACACACCCACTCCCCCTATGCAGTTACAGCAAACCAGCAACGTACGCCTCTGCTCTGCTTCTTCTGAGTCCCCCTCCTCGTTTTCTTCCTCGCTGTACCTCCTCTATCAGCTAATCTTTCCATGGTCATTTCCTCTCTCGAGTCAGCTGGGCTGGACTCTTCTTGCGTGCTGGCCGGTGAGCAAAGATAGGGGGGCCTGTGGCTTCTTTGGAAAAGAGTCAGGTCCTGCAAGGCCTCGAGAAAAGCCAATCAACGATTACAGACAATCTAGATTTCGATACCGGTACCAGAGATTGTGCACACACACACACACACGGACACCACAAGACACACGGACACACTATACCCCGCACCAAGCCAAAGGCCCAAAACTGCCTACGACGCCAACGCCCGCCCGCCGGCGGCCCCCAATAAGATAATAGATTATGTACGTATACGACGAAAGACGAAGAAGGAAAAGAAAGGAAACTATTTATTATTTGAACAGCATAGCAGTGCATTGCATATGCACGGATCGCGGGGTTGTATATTGGAATGTATGCATTTCCAAGATTTTTCTTTCTTTTTCCCTCAAAAGGGGAAGAGGAGGGGCGGGGATGGGATCTAACGATCTCGTGATGATTAGCAAGTAGAGATTAGAGAGTGAGAGAGAGCCTCGGGACAAGGGCAGGAGGGAGAAATGCGTATGATAATTGGTATTGGCAAATGGTGAGTTAAGACCAGGGTCCAGGGGCGGGAGCGGAAGATGGGAAAGAGAGCCAATTTGTTCAAACACAAGGGGGCACGCGCGCGTGAGGATGGATGGACGGCGATGGGGCTTGGGTTCTGGGATCTTACGGATATGATCACGATCCTTGGACGGTTTGGGAATTGGGCAGAGGATTTAATATAATCTGTTTGATTCGCTTGCAATGCAGGAGACACATGAAGGAAATCTTGAGATGCCTCCTTATCCCTGCAACCCAGAGCTGATGCGATGCCTGTTAGAAAACTCCCGCAGAAATTTGAGCACGAGACATCTGAGCACAAGACATTATGAAACGAAAAAGCCATCCGATTCTGTAGAGAAGAGTTACAGGACCTCACCTCCCCCTATGCTCAGGACGACGGGGTAGCACTGGGGATCTAGATCTTTTCACACAGTTACGCGAGCCGAGGAGACAAAGTTAAAGTAAAGGCTCGGAGGATATATTGGGCTGGCACCACCTTAGCCTCGAGGCTATTGATGTAAGCTTAGCTACGATGGCGTCTTGTTACGTTTCCAAAATTCTCCAAGCGGTCGTTTCAACTGTTAACTCGTTATAGCGCATCATCTTGCATTTCTTTGGCAGCTCTGGTGTCGAAGCATACGGGTGGAATGAGCCATACCATTCAACCCCCGAAATCACCCGATGCCTTCGCGATATCCTGCAGAGTTATCAGTCAAAGGCGCATCTTATCTTCCCTGGGGGTTGGTTTGGCTCAACCAAGGAATTCCCTTAAATCCTTCCCAAAGGTGATCGGCCAGAGACTCCTGAATCACCGGGTGAGGCTATTTGTCGCTCCGGCTGCGGCTCCTGAAAGAAGTGCAAAATGTGCAGAGATGTGGTATTCTGATTCGTGCTTATCTCGCTCTATCTCCAGTGTCTATCGATCGCTGCACGCCGTTATGTACCCCGCATGTCAAGCGCACCAGCTGGTACACACCCCGGTCTCTCCACTGCTTCCTCGCTGAGCAACGATCTACAAAAGGCGGAACAAATATAGCGTCTATGTCTCTGTGCCTTCTCTGCAAGGCAGATCACAGCGGTGCAAAGGGAATCCTGCAATCCCGGATCCACCCGACCTCTGCTCCTCGGCCACGCCGCCAGACTCCGTGATTTTCTCTTCTCAGATGCCTTTCCTTTGGCGCCGAGGCGGCGGGCGCTCACCCGGCTATTGCTTCCTTTCTGCTCCAATAACCTCGGACCGCGCCGTGAAGAGAGAGCCATGTGCTTAGGTAACTAGCACGTGACTCACACACTCTCTTTGGCGCTATGTACAGTACGGAGAGTACTTCTTTACGTGCCTACACTTCTAGAACTCTGAATAGAGCAGCGATGGCATGAGTCGAGTCCCGGAGAGGTGCTGCGCTTCTCCACTTTTCCTATAGGTTTTCTGTTACTCGATGAGAATTCTCGCTCTGCGTTTCGAGAACTCCAGGGCGACGCATCAGAGAAAATTGTTCGCTGCATAAATCGCCACCACCACCAACCGCAGGCATGTGGAAACCTCGTCTTCGTTTTCAGCCCATCATCACAAGTCAAAACTTTGTCACTTTTTCCTCGGGTGTCGATCGCAAAACGGAAAGGTGCGAACTGACTGATTACTCGCCACGTCGCTTTTGATATCTCTGCTTGTCCCCATTTTATCCCGAGGTTTATTTTCGTGAACATGTTCGCCTTGCCTGCCTTGCATATAGTTTTTACGAGTCAGGGTGGTCGCACCTGCAGGTTGGTTGATTGGTAGGTGGGGAGTGCTACAGCTTGTCTTGTCCATCAGTGTCGACGAAAGGGTAGTTCTTCCCGCGCAAGGCCTGCCAGGTACGCTATTGCAAGCCACAGGCCAGCTTAGGCCCCCTGGTGCACCCTGAATTGCGCAAGTTGTGGGGAAAGTTTAGCTGTTCAAATTGCTAATCGCAACCCGGACCAGGCCCTGGCCTTTCCTTTCGAAGGGGCTATGCTCGATGGATGATCAGTTGTTCATTGCTGATCAACACCATCGGCCCCTGGGGTTAGCTGCGGCTTTATGTCATAGGGAGCAGGACCCTTGGACATGGATGGCACGTCATATCTGAGGCTCATTGAGTCTTCTAGCTTCATGCTGAGACCTCAACGGCTTCTCTGATCGACTGTACCATTAAGTCATTTCCTGACAATCGTGTTCACTGTGGCTGGCGATGGCCGTTGACTTGACGTACCTGGCTGTTTCTATTGAGACCCCTATTTTTGCTATAGCTTCAATACCCCCTCTCCTGCCGTGTCTGCACGTTCGATCTCTTTGTCTCCATATTTTCTCCGTTCCCCACCATATCCCCAAGGCCGGTGGAGAACACTTTCGCTTCAATTCCATACTTGTCTGGGGTCCAAGCAGGATTGACGATGCTCAACAACGCAGTATGACTTCAATCCAGTCATTCAGTTTATGCAAAGGATCAGAGATGTCCTTTTACTCGTATGGTCGTTTCGACTTTCCTATTGAAGCAGTCTACTTTCTTCAGCCGTCTTTCACCAAAGTGTATCTGAATGTTAACTTTGGCTGTATGGTCAAGCAATACTCCGTATCATTGATCCTAATGTGTGCTTGTGAAAAAGGCTCCTTCCGTAGATATCAAATATGAAATATTTTGTCTGAATGCGAATGCAGGATTAAGAGATAGTCTGAACGAGTGCAATTTATCCTCTTGGTTCATCTCTTGCCATTATTTTACAAAGCCTATGGCTCAAAAGTGAATGACTCAATTACATCAAAGAACAACGCAGCCTTGATATCACGCTCAGATGAAGACCTGGCCACCAGAACAGTGTACTTCCCAGCATCTACAGCCCATCTATCCCGAGACTGGTCCCACCAAGCTATTGCATCCTGAGAAAAAGTAACATGAACTCGTTCACGCTCGCTGGGTAGCAATGTCCTTGTCTTTGTAAAGCCTGCAAGACTCTTGGGAGCCATAGGCACAGAAGCCTGAGCATGGGCTATATAAATCTGGGCAACGTCACTCCCGGATCGAGAACCCGTGTTTTCGATCTCTGCTGTAACTGTTATAGATGATCCCAGGTACAAGTTGTATGAGGAGAGCGTCGTATGGGAGATTGAAAATGTAGTGTATGAGAGACCGAATCCGAAAGGGAACTCAATCTTCTGGGGATGTTGATCATAGTATCTGTATCCTATGAAGATATCATCTTTGTATTTGAATGGCAGATCCATTATATTTTCAGAAGCATTGCTATAGTTGCTGTTGTCATATAATGCTGGAGCCTCTATTGTGCTTGGAAAGGTCACTGGGAGGCGGCCGCTTGGGTTCACGTCTCCCAGGAGAATCTCAACAATGGCCTCGCCGGCTTCCTGCTCTGGTATCCAAGCTTGCAAAATTGCACGCACTTTACGTTTCCACGGCATCGCTATAGGGACGCTCGTGGAGACGACCACAATCACGTTTGAGTTGACTTCTGAGACGGCGTTTATGAGATCCTGAGCTCTATCGGTTGGAAAAGAACTCAATTGCATGTCTTCGTCTGCGAATCCTATCCAAATGTTTTAGAACCAAAATTCATGTTTCCCGATTATCGGACCCATACCTTCAGTCTCCCATGTCTGAGTCTCACTGATGCAAATGATGGCCATTTCCGCTTCCTTGGCTGCCTGCACCGCAGAAAGGAGTAATCCACGTTCATACTGCTGTTGCGGCATGAATCCAACTATGACTCCCAACAGACCCTCCCATGTTGGATAATTGGTGTTTGGTATGACTGGCTGAAATGTTTCTACTCGGATTCTGTATACCTTGCCTTTGCGGAATGGATACTCTATAATCTTCCCCTGAGAGGATTCCAGAATGAACGACATCACATTCTTACAATCCGATGGGTCTTCCAGAACAAGCTCGTCATCGATGTAGAGCTTCGTAGCCCCTATTCCGCTTATTGAGAGGTAATGCGACCCGGTAACAGGCGGATTGTATTCGCCGTAAAGTGCTGCGGCTGTCCATTTCTCTCCAATCGGAATATATCGCGCTTCATGAATACTGTCCTCCCAATCAGGCAGGCCTCCGATATCCCTGGAAGAATAGTTGAATACACTGAGTCCGGGATTACCGTATAAGTCCAGTAGACCTTGCCGTAGTGGAGGAAAAGAGGGAAGGTCCGGTGGCCCTTGCGATTTGTGAGCTGAGGTAAGAATGAAGGTTGCTGATATCGTTTACCTTGATAAATGAGCTCCGTGCTGTTTCCTATTGCATTCTGCAATGGTTGTAAAGGTGTAACTCTAGCGTAAGAATTATTAGGCGCTGCTATGCCTTCATGTCTTGGATGCTCTTCACTCAGTCCCAGAAGCGCAATCCTTGAAGTCATTCCTCGCTCCAAGGGGAGAATATCTCCATCATTCTTCAGAAGGACTGTTCCTTGACATACTGCATCATGTATCAGTTGTCCATGTTCCAGTTCATCTTCATTCTCGTTTCGAACCTCGTCTCTGTGAGTATTCCTGGCATTTTCAACTTTGTGCGTAAGCTCTAGTATCTCTCGGGCTTGCTCATCAATAGCATCTTGAGTCAACCTTCCATATTGAAGTGCTGACCTCAGTTGTGAACTCAACCTGCATTTTGAAGCTCGAGGAATCCCTAAATTTAAGCTGTATCAAATCAATTAGCAAGAAAAAGAGCAATAGACTTCCCCCCAACGGCGCCTACCCTGAACTGATAGAACTTTCTAGCGGACTCCCCCAGTGACTGTGATTAATAACAAGTCTATTACTGATTAGCATTGGATCTTATTGCTTAGAGCAGGGAATTATTTACCCTTTCCAACCCCACTGCTGTTTGAGAATGGCCTCAGTGATGCCCTTATTTAAAGTCAGATCCATTCCATTAACGAAGTTATAACTCATCATGACAGCCCAAGGTGGCGCTTCTTTGACAGCAATCTCAAATGCTTTGTAGTACGTTTCTCTGTTATCGTCAGAAATATAGTCTTATTCATGTTCATCAAGGACATACCTTAACGCTCGTGGACTTGGTATCATACACGCATTCAGTTCATAAGTGTCCTGCGCGTCTGAGCTCAAATACTTAATGGCAGCAGCAACACCGGTCTCCTGCACACCAAGGACATATTGTGCGGCAAGTTTACCTGCCAGAAGCGGGTCTTCAGAGACTAGTCCAAAGGTACTTCCCCATGGATGTCGGTGGAGACTGATGGTAGGACCCAACCTAAATTTAATCAGTATCAAGCCATTGAATTTTCGCCAGATATCAGCACAATACAGTACGTGAGCACCTTCGGCTCTAGCTTCTTCTCCCAGTTGACGGCCAACTCGATGCACCAGAGCGGGGTCCCAAGAAGCGGCAAGCAGCGCTGCTAGGGGCAAGCTTTTCGTTTCCATCCCAGCTGAACTTTCACTCCTAGTTCCATCTAAGTAATCGATTATCTAGTTAAAAGAATAAGCCAACGGTGCTTCCAAGTATTGAAAGGAGCAGATAGCAGTTGAACTTACTTTAATTGAAGACAAGTTCATCCGTGGGATCGGTATTGTTTCCCAATAACTCCGTCCCATTAATAAGCATATCTTCGAACGTCAGTACGATCAATTGAGAGTAACTTCAATTCAAGTATGGAACGGTTATTCAGTATTTACCTTCTCGTCAAGGGAAAGCGAGGAAAGAATGCTGTTCTGATCAGCTTTACTATTCATATTTTTCATTATTCCTCGTGAGAATTACAGGTGAAGATCAACTCGGAAGTCAAGTTGGGTCTATCAACGATGAGGATATCATATAAGGATTATTAGAAGATACTACCAAGCACACCGACTGACTCCTCGAAGATATCTGTGCTCTGAGCCTCATGTTGACTATGTCATACCAGAAAGCTAGGCTTCCATGTGCTCGGAATTTTTGACCAGAAGGTTCACTATTCGGGCCAATGTTCTTCGAGTCTTATGTAGTCGTGATCACCTGTCACCAAAAGGAACATCAAGGGCGCAATCAACCAGCTCACAGCCGGTACTCCGCAACATCGCTGCTTGGCGGTGAATATCCGCGTGGCTTACGCACGTCGATCTTCACTACTGGACTTCTTCTTACCAGGGATAATGCAAATAGAATCCCAGAAAGAACGTTCGATTGTATTACTAAAACGTGGTCCAATCCGGGATAATCTCGGTGGCCAATTAGCTCCATTACAAATAGGCATCGCGGAGATGCTGGGGAATGGCAAGCTCTATGACTGGATATAAAAGTTGAGTTAGAGCCTTGTTGCTCCGAAGTGCATCGTGAACAGGGCCGAAACTCCGCTTGGAGGCGTCAATCAGGTGGTCTAATTGAACGGAGGACCCGGGCAATCTCCGGCAAAGCTTCGGAACGTCTCAAAGGATTTGCCCACGTTCACATATCCGCAAGAGAGTCATTTCACATAGCAGAACCTGACAAATCACTTTCACCTACTCTATCTTGTACGCATGATCAAGAGGCAGCTGAATTATGACTACTGATGCGTAAGAGCTCAAGGAATATACCGATTGAACTCTTGATTTCAAATCAATCACATTTAGCACCACTCAAAATACATCACGTAAGACGATGGGTAATGTGCTGGAAACAAACCATAAATCTTGGAGCTTTTTTCCGGTAGCTTTTCATTGGAAAGACTTTATTTCCACTCCCATTGCAGGCCGTGAGAATCATTGGCGATTGTGGATGGCCATTTAACGAACTTGTATTCCCAGACGCTCAGCAAGAGCAACAAACCCACCCTCATCCTCCTTAATCCGCATGTCCGGAATATTTTCCTCTCGCAACTCTGGATTCTTTTCCTCCAATGGTCTCTCCACATAAATGGCATAGAATCCACAAGCTTTCGCACCTTTCAAATCATTTAGATGCGCAGCCACAAGTCCACACTCCTCCGGCTTTACGCCCATCTTCTCTGCAGCTCCGAGATATACCTTGGGGTTCGGCTTGAACGATTGGAACATGTCCGAAGTGTAAACATGCTTAAAGGGTATGCTGCTATGCTCTACCAGGTACTGCATTAAGTCGTTATATGTGTTGCTAAGAGTCACGGTAGAGAATTGCTTGTTAAGCAGTTCCAGGCCACCGCAGGTATCAGGCCAAGGGGGTAGACGGTGCCAGACGAGACCGAGTTCTTTGAGTTGAGACTCATTCCAGAGCGAACCCTCCTTGACACGGAGTTCTGAGGCGCTGGCGTCTTCATAGGGAATGATTAAACCGAGCTGCGCCAGGAGTTTATGGAGTGATTCAAAACGGTATTTATCGACTGCTCTCCAATCTACACTATTGTACTTTGCTTTACTGTCACTAACGAATATATCCACGTCTTTGTTCCATTGCTATTCCAGTTAGTACTTAGATTTGTGTTGATCATTTCATTAGCGACTGACTCCTCCGAACTCGAACCACTGTTCGTATGACTGCAAAATGAATTAATTTGTGTTTTGGGTAAGGGCACAATCGGCTGGAGCACACCATATTCGTCGCTTTGGACCTGACTTCACTACTAATCGACGACGTATCCGATTCCAGTGCCTCTTTAGCCGCTCTCCATAGCTCGTCTGCAACTGGCGCCCTCTGGGCTACACACGTCCCAAAGACGTCGAAGAAAAGGACACGCAGTTGTGGTCTAGTTGTCATATTGATCTTCCTTATGGATTCTAAGCCGCAATGTATTGAGTATGTATCAGTTAGAAAGACCGGATGAGGAGCTGTAGCTGCTCTAGAACTCTATAGCTAATGTATGTGGCCTCATATCAGGCAACAGTGGGCAACAGCAGGCAGCAGGCCCTATAAAGACAAAGCCTATGGATGTTTAGGTATAGTACAGTTTCCGACCTTGCCAACTGTAAAAGTAGCGCGGAAGTTATGCCTGGCTTCGGGATAAGTGCTCCACAATGACTCTCCAATCACATATGTGCATTCATTTCGCTAATATTCTCGTACAATTAGAATGCCACTACAACTTGGCAAGCTTCATGCTTCGACATGGTTGTCCATGAGGATTTGTAACATATACAGCTCCCCCATATCTCGATCTTTCGCTGCATTATCGACTTTTTAATCATCGGCACGAGCTGTAAGAATTTAGAGCTCTTTTTCATACTCAGGAGACATGGCGAAGGTTAAGAGTTGGAGCAAAATATGAAAGACGAAAAGAGCAAGAGAATAATCAACTGCAATTAGCATCATATATATATGTATACCTGTTTGCTGCTCAAGGGATTCAGATATGATCAATATTGAGGCGAAAAGACACCGAATATAATCTCTTGTTTTGCCCATATGACCTACCTGCACCTACACCCTTCAGATCTGCCAAAAGTTTACCCTAAAGTCTCTCTATCCAGGCAAAATACGTCAAACCATGCAATGCAACCTCTCCTCTTTCATTCCTCTCCACACCATCTCCTTTAAGAATTCCCAAGATCTGCTCCTTAATCTTTTCTCTTTCTTCTGGAGTTGAATTTTCGACCATGCTAGTAGTTGCCAAGCGCTTCCAGATCCTCTCGTCTGTCTGGTAAACTGTCCACCTGAAGCTATGGTCTTCTTGCAGAGGTTGCTTAAAAAGCCCTTCTGTAGCCAATACATCCTTCCATTTAAGATGTCTAAAGCGTGGATGTCCATCTTCAATACTCTCACTGAAGGCCCTTATTTTTTGACCTGCAACAGTTGCATAGGGCCAAGAAGCAGGAGTGTTCCCTTTATTTCCTTGTTAACCTCCTTCACGTCTGATTGGAGGCAGGTGAAGAGGATAGAAAGTATGAATGAGAAGGGGAGACAAACAATCATCCACATTCCAGACAAGGCCGAGCCCAGCTCCGGGCTTCAATACGCTATGAATCTTACGTAGACTTTCTTCTGTCGCGAACCTGTTGTCAATCGGTACAGTCAGTAAGCCATATCTTGTTATTCTGCCTCGCTATATGCTTAGCATACCAATGAAACGCCTAACGGAATCGCATCCTATCATTAGTGATTTCGATTCTCTGTCTTGGAAATATTCAGCGTAAGTCATCTACCTGAGCTATAACAACAGCATCTGCCCAGCCTTCATCGACATTCATGTGCGCTGCATTGCCTCCAATAACTTTCACACCCTTCAACTTCTTTACCTCCAGCTGTTTCCTCATATCATTCTGCGGTTCTACAGCAATAATCTCAAAGGATTCTGGGCGGGCTACTAATGCTTCGGTGAATTTCCCTGTCCCGGCACCAACCTCGACGATACGAGCCCCAGCCCTGCCAGCAATGTTAAGACGCGCGAGAAGCGCCGAGACAGCGTCTGCAGGGTATGTGGGCCTATATGCATCGTAGGATGCTGCATTGGCAAATCCGCTATTAGCGCGGGGATCGATAATACTCGCCATGATTCTTGAAAAGAAGCAGTGAGAAGGTAATTCGCGGTTGCAACGCAAGAAACGGAGTTGACTTAAGGGATTATTAGTATACGCAGGCAATTGTGGGGTTAGATTAGGTGATTTCCACTGGATGCGGCCTGCTGTTAGAGAGTGGGCACCAATACAGATCAAATTGGTGAATAATAAGTTAACTTTGACCCTATAATCGAAGGAATATGTATTGTTCATTGAATCTAGATATTATGCCATTGCAAGAGGTCAAAATAAAGAGAGGTATTGTTTTGAAACACGGAATATATGCACTCTGAACAATCATAAGAGTAAATAGTGCGAAAAAGGATTGTGCGATTGATACTGGGAACACTTGAATTGAGCTGTCAAGTAGTTATAGGAGGAAATGGACTGAAAGGCATATACCATAGAGAATACAGTTAACATGATGGACTGCGGAGTCGAGGTGCGACAGAAATTAATTAGGGGTCAATTAGGCGGGTACTTTGACTGCTGGATTATCGGCCTTTCAGCCAATTGTGGTGACCTGGCGCGTTAATTAGGTTAAGACTCGCTAACGGGAATCGCTGAAAATAACCTAGCCGCGCCCGTAATCAGAAGCCACGCATTCACAACGACGACCTCTCCTAACTTGCCTCCACAACTCTCTTGCATCTCTAGCTCGAATAAATCCATTCGTAGTCCCATGTCAAAAGTGACTGAGAGATAAAACTCTCGCGCTAACGGTCTCTTTAAATTGCGAAAGTCTGGCTCCGCTGATCAATTTTGGCTTACGCTACATCCCCGCGCAACATCACACCCCAAGACGCGTCAATGTCAATAGTAACCAAGGCTGGATTTGCTATTTCCACGCCGATGCTAGTTACAACACACCCTAGAACTCGGGAGTCAAAGTGTTCTTGACTTGAGTAACTTGTTGATGGCACCATTTATTTATAGCTCTCTAGAAAATCCAAAGACAGAAATCCGGCTGTTTGAGCTCTTACCGGGACCGGGACGTCTACGAGGATGGCTACGCCACTTCGACCTTGAGGCAGTCAAGGGGAGATATGATGCCTTATCTTACTGCTGGGGGGAGCAGACTAAGAGTGCAGTCGTAATTATCAATGATTGTACCTGGTCGATTGGCGAAAATCTGTACGCTGCCCTTAAGAACCTTCGGAGCCACGAAGACAGGTTCATGATCTGGGTCGACGCTCTCTGCATCAATCAGCTAGATACCCATGAGAAGAACATGCAGGTACCAATCATGAGAGACATTTACTTCAATAGTCGGAGGACTTATATATGGCTAGGCCCAGATGATATCTGGACGTCGTACGCGTTTAAGGAGATAGAGCTGCGCGCTAAGGGTGTGAGAAGACATGGAAATGCATCTAACGTGGGATGGCATCAATGGAGGCAAATTTATACAGGCCTCGAAGAGGAGAAGCCGGGTATTCTGACTCGCATAATGAGAAAACTCGATTTTCTAAGCTGGGCTGAGCGGTCGATATTTGCTCGACCGTGGTTTTCTAGGTGCTGGGTGGTTCAAGAGATCGCGACTTCAAAAGCGGCGACCATCATTTGCGGAAAATATTGTATTAACTGGAGTGATATGGAGATGGCCCTCCAGTCTGGATACATCAACAGATACGATGACAACGAGATATATACACTCGTATCCATACGACAGCGAGTTCTTAACTCCGACACTACCAATCTTGAAACCTTGCTTTGGTACACCAATACGTTCCAAACCGCTGATCCTCGAGACCGCATCTTTAGTCTCCTTGGATTAGTTAGTAGGGACGTGGTGATTGCTTCTGATAGTTCCCACGACCCTCTCCAGGACACGATACGTATTAATTATGATGCAAGCATTCGCGATATCTATATTGAGGCAACCACGCAATGCTTGATTAAAACGAGCAGCGCTGGGATACTAGCGGCCAGCCTTGGGCTTCGAAAGACAAACCTAGGAGATTTTCCGTCGTGGGTTTTGAATCCGGTGCCGTCCCGAGAGGACTTAAGAGGCGAAGACTTATTTGCATGGACCCTTCCTAACACTGGTGGATGGACGGCCGCTGGGACGTCGATGTGTAATCTACAATTTGACGGACGAAACAACCTCCTTGGGGTACAGGGTATTATCGTTGATATTGTCGACCTTGTTGGCGCAGTGAGAGAAGGTTCCCCACATAATCCGAAAGCTGCAGGTCTAGGTGGGATAGCTGGCCATGTTAAAGTTGGAGCGAGCAATATAAAATGCTACTTTCAATGGCGAGCATTTTCTGGTGTAGGCACCGAAGAATTCTATCGTGGAACGACTAAGACAACGGAGGAGGCATTTTATGAGATGATATGTCCTCGGATGCCAACTGCAAATGAAAATGAGCAACTTAGGGTCAGACATTTGGAACTTTCACGACGATTTGACCAGTTCATGTTGTCAACCTTTGGATTCATGGAACAGAAGATACATGGCAAGCTTCGGAAGAGGGAATTGGCTCAGATAGTGGGCAAGAGCGCTCGAGTTGTGATCGAGGCTAGCTTTGGGAACAGAGAAGACGTGGCAGCGGCAGCAGACTTCGAAGGGAGCAACGGACTCTCTGTAAGGAGACGATTCCTTAGGACCAGAAATGGCTACATTGGTCTTGGAGGGCGCGATGTGGAAATCGGAGATAAGGTCATCCTTCTGGCTGGCTCCGCTGCCCCATTTCTTATCCGGTCTACCAGTTCAGGTAGATATAAAATAGTTAGTGATGCATATGTTGTAGGCATGATGGATGGAGAACTGTGGGATTCGCAGAGATGTAGCCTGCTTTGGTTAGAGTAAAGCTCGGGATGATAGTGTACGATATAGTAACCGATAGATCTGCAATGTACATTTATGGAATAGATATATCTACGTTTTTAACCCTAAAGGTAACTGAGAATTGACATCCTTGTAGTTCCTGAGGGCAATATATTTATCCCTGGCGCAGTCTGGTACGGGTTTATACTGCCGCCGCTGAATGTTACATATTCCTTTTGGAGTTAGTTTTGCCGCTCCTTCGTTTGATTCTGAGGGCCACAACCCCACTCAAGGTCTTAACCGCCATCAATTTATGCAGCTATACCCACCCTACACGATATCGGGCTAGTCAGCCATTCCGCTTTTAGCTACCGCTCCCCCGAACACCTCATCAATAATGGTGAGATTGGCCAGTAATCTCTACCCCTCCCATAAGAGAAGAGATGGTAAGTCCAGCAAATAAAAATTAGTAGTCATTGGCTGCTTTCCCTTCCGTATCCGGACGTAGCTCATGATTATTTATGTACCCAGCATTTTCGCCTGAAGTCGAGATTGGTTGGGTAGGGTATCGGGGCGTAAGATCTTAGTTTCTAAATGGTTTAACTGTGGCCGTCCCAACATTCCGCATTTCACCTGTACTCGAAAATACTTGCTTTGTGAGTACTTGCTTTGCATCATTGTTTCAATAATCATGTTCCTATTCGGCACCATTTCTGTAGAATCATTGCTCTTGGCTGGATTGCTGAGTCTCCTCTATACGGCTAGTATTGCTATCTACAATATCTATTTTAGCCCTATAGCCCATTTCCCTGGACCAAAGATAGCAGCTGTATCATTCTGGTATGGAGTTTCTCACATTAATTGCGTTCCTGATTTCCCGTTAATCTAGTCTCACTGGCAAAAGGTATGAATTCTACTACGATGTACTCCTTGGCGGGAAGTATATCTTCAAGATCAAGGAGATGCATGATAGATATGGCCCGGTAGTTCGCATCAATCCCCGTGAACTGCACTTCGATGACCCTTCTTACATTGATGAGATCTACTCTGGGCCGGGAAGAAAACGCGATAAATGGGCCTGGTATACACGACAGATTGGAGTTCCAGACTCGATTTTAGCTACAAATCCGCACGATTTGCATCGAACTCGTCGCTCAGCAATGAACCCCTTCTTCTCAAAACAGAGCGTAAGGAGCCTTCAGCCGGTCATTGATACCAAAATTGATCAACTCATCGAGCGGATTGACGATTTCCGTAGGACCGGAGAGGTGCTGACGCTTAATCATATGTTTGCAGCATATGGCAATGGTGAGTGTGATTCAGCAATTGGAGATTAAAATGCGAAAAATATGATCCTCAGTTGACATCCTATAGACGTAGTGTCAGAGTATGCCTTTGCTAGTGCAGAGAATCGCTTGGCAAAACCAGACTTTGACTCTAAGTTTCATGACGATATCATCGTCGGCGTAACCGGAGGCCATTTAGTGAAACATTGGAACTGGATCTTGAATACATTACAAAGTCTCCCTGAAGCCATTGCTACAAAGCTTGTCCCTCAATTTGAGATGCTGATATTAGAAAAGAAGGTCCTCCGCCCCCGAATGCAAGCTTTCCTATTAAGTAAATGGATAGTTTTGCTAATCTTTCTCTTAGGCTGCTTCCGATCTCGTTAAAGAGGTTATGAGCACACCTGAAGACACCTTTATCTCTCTTAAGCATCGTACAATTTTCCACGAGTTGCTTTCATCTAAGCTTCCAGACCAAGAGAAATCGCTCTCACGTCTGGCAGACGACGCCGTGATAACCATCGCTGCGGGCACTATTACTACATCCTGGACACTGTGCATTGCTATGTACTATTTGATGACCAATCCTCATATCCTTGCCAAGCTACGCTCTGAGCTTTCCAGTGCCATGCCGGAACCTACTGGAACTGGTACCAACATGCATGTTCCACTCGCCACTGTCGAGAACCTACCATATCTCAGCGCTGTTCTCCAAGAGACCTTGCGTATCTCGTATGGCTGCACCTCGCGGCTTTCACGCCTTGCACCTGATGAAGTTCTCACGTATACAACGCCAATTACACCTTTGACACCTACCCCGAAGACTTACCATATCCCGAAAAACACGCCACTTAGTCTTAGCAGTGTGATTCTGTATCACCGAGAGGATATATTCCAGAACTCATACTCGTTCAAACCAGAGCGCTGGATCGAGAATCCCCGGCTTGACCGTTATATGATCAGTCTGAGCAAAGGAACAAGGCAGTGTATCGGTATCAACCTAGCTATGGCGGAGATGGCACTGCTATTGGCAAGAATCTGGAGGCTGTATGGAACAGAGGAGACCAAGCTTCCAGGTGACAAAGGAATCTTGAGGTTGTTTGAGACTGGGGAGAATGATGTGAGAGTGACTGGTGATTTCAATATCCCAGGCGTGGACCCAAAGAGCAAAGGTATCAGAGTAGTGGTCGATGCAGCATGACTAGCCAAGGATTTGCATTACATGACCTGGAAAACTGTATATAATTGAGAGTAGTGCATTGCGGACAACAGCAATGTACATTCCACCCATATTTAGCAGATATTTTAAGTAGCATTCCATCTACCATTTCGACACTCTGCGATTTTTCACGCTACTTTAATAGTTTTGTCTCCACCTATCCGATTTTGTACTAAAACAGAGATCCAGCCCAATCTTATCAGGTTGCACAATGTAATTAGCTCGATATACCAAGCTCAGATCGTGTACTTGAGAGTTAGCACCGTCTCCTATGGATCCACTAGTGGCTGTGCCAATTTCAAACCGACGTATGAATATTGTCCTGAGACAGGCTAGTCAAATTAAGCTTATTCTTAGAATTGGAATAGATCTCCAATATGAGGAGTAGACCATTGTATTTCGACAGGTGATACTGTGTATCAACATCACAGTGATCGTGGCCAATCAGCAGCCAAGAACAAAAAGCTTTTCGTTATTTTATCCACTAACATAACAACAAAAAGTCAGTCTAATAAATGGTAGTTATAAGCACTATTCCAGATGAGGATACTCGTATAGCTTGTATCGGGCTAATTCTCGTAGCGATATCACCTGATGTCCCACCAACAGCTCTAACCATACTAGGTCTGTTGTTGGACTTGCTTTCCAGGTCCTCAAATGCTGAAGTAACTGGGAACTAGCAGGGAATATCACTATTCAAATTCCAGTTCAACGGTTGTTAGGTCGCGGAAATGCTCGGCTCCGGCCACCGGCTTTCCTTATTTGATATTCCGAGTCAAAGTAACTAGTGATTCCAAAACCATGTCCCCAAGATTCAGGATACTACTTCTACTTCTTGCAGGGGTGGATGGATCTGCAAAATTGACCTCCACTTCACCAAAGTTTGACTATGCTTAATCCCACTCTTGATTCTTCACTGGGGCCCCGCATAAGATGAAGTCAGTTTCAGTCCAGGGTGACTAATGTAGGAGCGTTGCTATATTTGAAATGGTGCTCCCCAAACTTTCCCTCTTCTTCTCTGTAACTAGACTTTATTCCCGGCTCGGAAGTTGAGCAAAATTCTTCAAAATGCCATATCTGGGTCTACATGGGACCGGCCTGGTAGCTGCCGTCACGTTAGCTAGTGGTATGGGCTTTATCCTCTTTGGCTACGACAATGGTGTGTTGGGTGGTATTCTTAGTGCGCCCGACTTCATCAAGCAATTTAATCTGTCACCTGGCATGCAAGGAACTGTGACGGCTCTCTATGAATTGGGTTGCGCAATAGGCTGCATCGCCTCTTCCTTCTCAGGTGACCGCTTCGGCCGTCTGCCCTTCATACATGTTGGCTCAGTTGGAATCTGCATTGGCGCCGCCTTACAAGCTGCTAGCTTCCAAGTGTCACAAATGATTGTGGGTCGTATTGTTGCTGGGATTGGGATGGGATTTATCTCTAGCAATGTGACAGTCTGGCAGTCGGAGTTAGTCCCAAGAAACCTCAGAGGCTCCTTGGTTTGTACAACTTTGAGCTTTTTAATCGCTGGTTCTGTGAGTATATTGCTTCCTGTGGAGTGATCTATAACTAACATTATGTGCGTCAAGCTTCTAGCATATTGGCTAGATTATGCAATGAACTCTTATATCGGCCCAGTAACGTGGCGTTTCCCGCTTGCCTTTCAATCATTTATCGCTTTGGTGATGAGCTTCATGCTCTTTTTTATGCCAGAATGTGAGCGTTGCCCCCCGTCTGGCTAGCCTTCTACCTCCTGTTTTGGTTTGCTAACGCTATTCCTTCTTCAGCACCCCGTTGGCTCCTATTACATAACCGCGACGAGGAAGCCACCACTGTCATACGGCTGCTTAAGCTTGGTCGCCGAAATCGTGAGCGTACTTCAGCCGAAATTGACTCCATAGTTGCGGAAGATGTGGCAGATATCAAACGGGGAATTGAACGAGAATCAGAGACAACAAGATGGGTGGACCTACTCAAGAATGACAAAGTGCGAAGCCGACGTAGAGTACTTATTGCGGTAATGGTTCAGACCCTACAAGCATTCAGTGGTAGTACGCCCATAAATTATTATACCACAATCATGTAAGTCTTCTCTATTCCCGCCTCGAGGGCTTCAGGTAGTCCAACCATAAGCATATGCTGACGCAGATTTGCTTACCCTCTAAAGATTCCAGGACTCAATTGGTATGAGCAGGCACATGGCTCTTCTAATGTCCGGATTTTTGGATATATGGTTTCTCGTCGCTTCGTTTGGTACGTGGTATCTTATCGAGAATGTCGGACGGCGCAAGCTATTTCTCAGTATGGCAGCGAGCATGGCGGTCGTCATGGCTATCTTTGGAGCTATGTTAGCTGTGGATACTCGCGCTAGTGGCATTGTAGCAGCGGTAATGATCTTCCTGTATGTGAGCTTCTTTACGTGGGGTTGGATGGGAGGCTGTTGGGTAAGTGCCGTTCATTTCTTATTGTTTACTTTTTACCTTCCAGCAAACATTCGTGGTCTGCGACTTTGAAGGCATATTAATGAAGGGTGAATAGGTGTATCCAGCGGAAATTCTCCCACTTGAGTGGCGATCCAAAGGGATGGGCCTAGCCGTGGCTAGTCAGTGGCTCTGGACATTCGTGATGATCGAGATTACACCAATCGGCATCGCAAATATCGGGTGGAAGCTCTACATTATCTTTGCCATTTTTAACGCATGCTTTGTACCATTGGTGTATTTATTTGTTCCGGAGACCGCAGGGTTCAGTTTGGAAACGGTTGATCTATATTTTATGGATCGTACTGTAAATCCCATCAAAGGTGCGGCTCGTATGCGGAGGCAAATCAGGAATGGAGAAGTAGTCGTAGATGACAACGGTAAATTGAGCGCATTTGGCGATCTCAGGGACGAGGATCCCGAAAAGAAGGGATCAAGCGCTCAAGAAGTTGAACAGATGTGACGGCTTAGAATGCATTAGAGATCGCGAAGAAGGATCGACTAGACCAATAAATGGACAATGGATAAAGGTCACCTAGAATTATTTAGAGATCTGCAGGTTAGACTTGTGAGATACGTCAAATTAATTTCTTGATTTACTTATACTTAATGAGACATGAATATCCATAATGATCCTGATCTGCGTGACCTCATTTCAGCCAGCTCACTACCCCTAGGGTTAATTTATATCAACTCCCACGCGCTGCACGACATACGGTGCGGGTAAATGCGTAACACAAAATAAGAACCCTACCGTCCCGTCATGCTACCATGCTGCAGTATCTTACAAGATTGGCTTAGAATAAATTTGTTGGTCAGTGTGGCATAGATCGGTCCAAATCGTAATCCACATCAGTCACGTTCAAGTGAGGTAGTTACCATGGTCTACCGGTCAAACTTGTCATTGCTGATTCAAGTTTAGTCTGAACCAATATTGTGGAATATGATAAGCTCTAGTCTTCCATGCCACCCGTTGATCAGCTCCGGAGCATAATTACGCTTTCTAGAGTTGTTGACTATTCCGATACTGTTCGTATCATCGATTACTATACTATTTAATCTCACCAGGAGGGTTATTGCCAAAATGCGATCTCTTAAATCCATTTTCTCAGGATTGCGGAAACCCAAGGTATCAGAGAAACACCAGAATGTTCCTGGGCGGCTGGATCAGCTTAGTGCAGAGATGGTCCACGAGATTGCGGACCATCTGCTACTAGAGTTAATCGCTGTGTTGATAAGAACTTGCAGATACCTGTACAATATACTCCAAAAGCGATATCTTTTCGATAGATATGCACTGTCATTGCTATTGGAAAAGGATAGACCCACCTATGTTAGTTGCTTTTTATGCAGATGTTTTCATCGCATTGATGAGCAGTTTGCTTCTTCCGTTCTTCCAGCTACAGAATTTGGTTTCCAAGATTCGTATGACTGCAAAGCTAGGATTACTGGTATCACAAGAAATTTTCTTTTCTGGCGCTTCAGTGAAACAGTATATCGCATGACAATGAAACTTCATCAACAAGGTCAAGGCTGCGAGAGATTTCTGAACTTAATGTCAGCGAAAGGGCTAAAAGTGTTTACTCAATCTCTCCAGTGGGATTGTACATCAGCTCGAATTTGCAAAGATAAACTTCTTGTCCGCTCTCAGATGATATATACACATCTCCGATTGGAACGCATAAAGTTACCAAATAGAGCGTGTGCACATTTACCGTCAATACAGATCCCCTTAGGTAAGCAATCACCTTTACAAATGATAAACGCCCATATGTGCTAATAGTCACAGAAAATGTCGGGAAACTATTACAATGTCGATATTGCCTGACTGAGTTCCGAGTCTATATTAAGAATCTTCGTGGCGGACGTGATGTTATGTTTTGTACGGTGTGGTATGATCTAGGGGAGGGAAAATCACATCTGGACCCCTGTTGGTTAAGCCATATTCAGACAGACGTTATACCACCAGTCGAAATCGTTTTCGAGCCAGGATCAATCTGTTCTTCTTTTGAGCAAGGACAAGACTTTGAGCCTGGATCATTAATCAGCCGATCAGAAGAAGAGGGCTTAGTTCGAATAGACAGCGCACAATGCTCACGACAAGAAGACGAAGTAAGATTAGCTATCGATTTTACGGCCCGAGAAGGGAAGAGTATAGGGAATACAGAGATTCGCTCAAACTTTACAATCCATATAGACGGAGGTATAATCGACTGTAGCACTATTGAGGGCGGTCGATTGAAGGCTTCCTGGTCACATTCTCGTAACATTATTTTGGTCAAGAAGAAGAGGAGGATATCAATTCATCAGCTCTCTGCGCTATGTCGAGCCAAACCTCTCAATGACGGCATCGACCACTTTGGTTGGATTGAACTCGGGCCAGTATTTGTTGACCTCTTCAGGAGTACCCGTGACCGCCTCCCCATTATCCAGGACCAAGTACAAAAGCCGAATACGGCCATTTTCCCAGTCATCAGGATGCTCCTTAACCGCCTGCTCCAAGAACTCTCGCGATTCATACTTGATTTCTAGCTTCTTTCCAGTACGTGCCTGATACTCCTCCACGATCCCGTTGAGCGTTTTCCGTTCACCCTCTATAGCAAATGTAGCATTTTTCAGTTGAGTAGGAGTAAGCTTTGTGAGGATGTAGGTTACGTAGCGAGCAACATCCTTCTGTGTCGTCCATGTAATAGGAACATTTCCTGAACCCTTGATGACGATCTTGCCCTTTGCCCAATCGAAAGCACCGTGCTCCGGGTGGTTGACGATGAACCAGTCAATGAACGCACCGTTGAAAAACTGTGCGTATGGTAAATCTATACCTTCTAGATGCTTCCTTACAGCATCCTTGATGCCCCACATCCCTTCAGTCCTTCCTCGTGTATCGTTGCCGAACTCAGAAGGGACAAAGAGCTTGACGCCAGCTTTCTTCGCCGCGTCGGCCAAGGGAAACTGAACATTTAGCGCTTCTGGAGTCACTGTAACTGCAACTATGACAACATCGACACCGTTGAGAGCAGCCACGAGCGTGTCCTGCTTCGAGTAGTCAACCTGGCGGAAGATAGCTCCTTTCGACTTTAGTTCCTCATTGGCAGTGCTCTACAACCAATATGGGTTAGCGGTAATTCCTCTTGGCAGAGAACGTCCACGTACATGACGACTGAGCACCGTTACAGAAGAAACTTCCCCCTCTGATCTCCGTGCCAGTAACTGCTCAATTATTGGGGTGCCTATCTCACCAGTACCAGCGACCGCGAAGTTCTTATAGCCAGACATGATGTCGATGATGCGCCGATGAAGTAGACGCTTGGAAAACTCACGGTGGAACGACGAATCAGCAACAAGGATAACTCTAGATTCTGGCTCTTCTGATCTCGTATTCTCAAATTTGTGTACAACCAGTTACCGTAGCAGCAGGTAATGCTTTTATATGTGAGCAATAATTACTATTGTGTGAGACGCAATCCACTACGATGCTTACAAATTAATACCTTGGAATAACTGATTAACTAGTTGATTGCCACCTGATCTTACATTACATACTAGTGATTCAAAAAGGGTCCAAAGTCGTTTTGGAATAGATAGTAGTGATACGGCTTACCTATTTCCTCATGCAGTAAGGTCAATTAGATTTAAGCATAAGTGTTACGCGCGCAAGCCTCAATAACTTAATTAGTCCAATGACGGCAGCTTACAAACGTCATTCGCTGAAACTACTACTCAAATTATTTCTAAGCATGCTTGTTCTCCCCAGTTCTCATATGATACTATGTTGATTTTCGGGTATGGCTTGTCCTGGTGGAGCAGGATATGGTAATCCGTTATAGTCATCAATTCGGCTTTGATATATGAAGGGCTCTCTCTATGAGCATACTGATCGGATGAAGTTTTTGATTAGAAATGTCGTTGCATAACATCTAGCTAATATTTATCATCTACCAATAAACAAGCTCTCTTCGTTTCTATGAGAATGCTTGAAATGACCCTATGCGAAAACCGATCTTATGACGGATTCTATACGCTGAATTCCCACGCTATGCATTAAAAACCCATTTAAATATGTAATACAGTAGTGACTGCGAGAATCAGATCACGCCCTCACGTTGAACTTGAAGCCATACAGGGCCAGCCTCAGACCAGCATATATGACTCCCGACGCAGTAGCCATGACACCGCCGAATGCCCATAAGTGGGTCCACTTTAACGGATCAATCTGCCCCAAAATGGCACCGCCGCCGGGGCCACCACTCAGAGCACCGAAGGCTACCATGCCGTAACCCATGCCTATTCTTGTGCCAATTTTCGTTTTGTCTTTTGTCAACCTGACAAAGCATACCGGTGGGATAGCGATGAAGACACCGCTGAAGAAACCGGTAAGAACAGCAATAACAATAACCCCCGCCTCTGACGTTACAGCCATCATACAGAGGATAAGGACGCCAGTGGCAACGGCACACGGGGCGATCAAATTGAAGGGGCCGGTCTTGTCGGAAATAGCGTTTGGAATGACTCGCCCAAAACACGAAGCAGCGTTAAAAATTGGGACAATGTAGAAGGCCATTTTGCTATCTGTGATGCGCGTGTCCTCTGCGAAGTAAGACATATAGAACAGCATGACGTAGAGGCCCATCATGCCAATAAGTGTGGCTACTGTGAATATCATATACGGCACGTCGACGAACGCAGCCCAGTCAATAAGTGCTCGTGCCTTGGGGGCTTTGAAGCGCTGCTTCAGGACTATAAGCGGGATAAGAAGCGTTCCAAGCGCCATAAAGGCAATGACCCTTACGGACCAACCAAATCCAATGCGATCAATGAGTTGATACAAGACGATTGGGTAGATCACTCCACCTAAGGAGGAGCCTGCAGCTGCCAGGCCTATCGCAAGACCAAGTCTGGTGTTGAAATATGTTGGCAGTATAGCCACGGAAGGTATGTAAAGACATCCCGCTCCCATTCCTGCGCAGAATCCCTGGGCAAGCAGCACTTGCCAGTAGCTCTTGCAAATGCTCAGCATCATATGTCCGAACACGACGCCAAAGGTTCCCAGCAGCAGTAGCGTCCGTAAATATCCCTTATCGTAGAGTGGTCCCGAGAAGATGCCAACGGTCATGACCATATATGATTGAATGGAGCCGATCCATGATATATCCGAGGACGACTTGACAAAGAGCTGGCCAGATTCGTAGTATGTCTGGAAGACGCCAAAAGTGTTCAGGATACCCCAGGTATTGAAGAACAGCATGAAGCAGCCCAGGACATGAAGCCAGGCGACAAGCCCTCCGTTGGGCGGCGGTTCGCTAATTGCGGCTTGATTGCTGCTGCTTGGCGGGTTTGGAGGACCTTGGGTTTCTTGTCGCGATTCTCCGGTTTCCACATCGAGAGGTTCAACGGGGCTCTCTTTGGATTTTGCGACGGAAAGCGTCGAGTCGCGCTCCGCAGTTTGCTCAGAGCTACTCGCCATTGAATCTGCCACCTGCGGCTTTTCCTCGAGCGTTTCTCGATCCATCGGGCGTTGAGGGGTTGAAAGTAGAAACGACAATCGCCGGCCTGCAGCGAGCTTCTGGCAGGAAACAACCCCAGAAATTTATATATACAAACGCGACGCCGTCGGTGTGGAAGTTTCAATGGTGAAGCCGCGACGAAGGCCGAAGCTTAAACTGGGGTAGAGGCGGCGGCGGATGACGCGGAGAATGGGTCGGAGAAACGAGCGGGAAACGCGGCTGCACTGAAATAAAGGAAAGTCCGAGCGGGTCTCAGAGGCAGACGGCTGCACTTGGCTCCTCTCTCGTACTTCGCGCAACTCTACTGGCGCGTGGCGGCCAAGATCTGGGAAGCCACCTCTGGATATGTCGGATGCGATACACAGTACTTCAAAACACCGAGGCCGAGATGTTCTGAATGTTGCGTTCTGGAAGTAACTGGGAGAGTCCGAAGTTTTCGAGCAAATTGAGCATGAGCAGTAGCTTTAGAACCAGTGGTTTCTCCACAGCAGGTCTTTTCGAGCGAAAGCGCAAACAAGCCCAAATCTGCACCAGCCCTGGAGATTTACGTAGCAATATACTCCACATGGTTAATGAGCCGATGCAGTCAGCTAAAGACGCGATCTGGCTGCCTGAGAACATGTAAAATACAATCCTGTGGTTCCCTCGGAGACTTGCCCTTCATATCAAGATAAATACAGCTGCTACGGTACTGTACCCAGGTCTTCAGGTAGCATGCTTGTCTACATGCCTTCAATTGAATTATGACTGATGGATGCCCCTCGTGATGTCATAACTTAGTTCTGATTCAGGTGGCCGTTTGGTGTTAGTGTCCGCTAGCCTAAGCCGCCAGGGCTAAAACGACCGCAGCGCCGCAGAGAAGGTTCACAGGGCTGAGAAGGGCTGATTGGACGCGACCTACTGTACCGTGTACTCCAGCAAGCCCAGCAATTATCGCCTTCATCAGCTCAATTTATTCCTAGTCTGTCGATTATGCGTCTCTGGCGTTGGGCTATGGTGAGGATTGCAGGGGAAAGATCAAGTCGAGACTTAGCAGATCAAAAATCATGGAGAGAAAACCACGCCAAGGTAGCCGGGGATTTTATTCCAGATCAAGACTATAATACTCCGCACCATGCGAGTCAATAGGATAAGACAAATCCTCTAAACTAAAGAGGATGATCCTTAGGCAACAGTCGGTGTGGACATCCAAACAAATATTTAGATGAAGAGATTCAGTTATGCGTAATCCAAAAGATCTCGCATTGAGCCAGCCAAGGGCGCAACCGTGGGTACATCCTGCATCTATTCCAAGGCTACTGTAAGTATATCGCCTGATTGGAACTCAAATTGCATCTCTGAAACAGTTGGCCAGGGTTGCACCTCATCGTTCGCTGACCGCTCCTCTCGACTGTCAGCAAGTACGAGACAAGAATACTTGAAAACTAGGAAGTAGACAACCGGATTGCACTGGTTTCCTAATACACAGATAGATATTGGCGCCTAAGGCGTTATAGTATTTGCTGATTATGGGAGTGTATTGACGAGCGCAGTATTAGAAATACTTTTCTTTGCATAATGATATATTCATAGTCAATTTTTTATCTAGAAATCTTTTGATCCATAATACACCTATATCTCGGCATTACTACCTCGTGGTTTTGATCCTCAACAACTATTTTTTTATGGGGTTTTCGGAAACCGAAAAGTAGATTTCGCAAGGGTCTGACGTGCTTAGCCAACGGGTAGTCGGCACCTGAATCATTTTAATTGTCCAATCAAAACACCACAATATCCCAAATTAGGTAATATTATCTCCGACTATATCCGGGGTGGCCAATATCCGGATGCTCAGTAACTGGACTTTTTGTTTGTTAATTTTTTTCAAAAGCAGCTAGCTAAGCTTTCATTTAATTCCCATAAGAGGGAGTACGTCCGCTCTGTCCTGGTAAGGGCACCGTTTTGCATACCGGCTAGGTCGATCATCCGTTTCCAGAGAGGATGTCTGTGCCAGCGCCACAAGGACTGCCCCAAGTTGAGGGACAAGATTATTCACAACCCCCTCCCTCGCCCACTTATGAAGAGAGCGCACCTTCAAAGGAAGATGAAGAAAAAGGCAACACTTCTTCAAACGATGAAGCAGAGGCGTATCTAGTGCGTTGGGAACCAGATGACAAAGAAAACCCTCGAAATTGGCCATTTTCGCTCAAAGTATGGTGCAGTTTTGTATTGTCGATGCTGGCCCTCGCGGCAAGCTTGGGTTCGAGTATTGTTGCACCAGCCGAGCCAGTTATTGCGGAATACGTTCACGTGAGTTCTGAAGTGACAGTCCTATCTATCTCACTTTTCGTGTGAGTATCTCACTCCGATTTTCTAATTATTTTATCACTTGACTAAACGCAATTGAATTCTAGTCTTGGCTTTGCATTAGGCCCTATTTGCTGGGGCCCTATTTCTGAAATTTGGGGGAGAAGGTGGAGTATGCTTCCTGCAATGGTCTGCTTGGGATTATTTTCCATTGGCACGGCCACAAGCCAGAACGCAGCAGCTGTTTTCCTCACTAGATTCTTTGCTGGTGTCTTTGGCTCAGCGCCTGTGGCCAACGTCTCCGCAGCGTTAGGTGACATGTGGGAACCCAAAGTTCGAGGTACGGCCATGAGTCTCTACGCAGTATGTGTTGTCGGTGGTCCAACCCTGGGACCTACTATTGGAGCTGCTCTTGTCGTCAATAAGCACCTTGGCTGGCGCTGGACCGAGTACATTGAGGCGATATGGGTATTTGTAACAGTGATTCTTGCCTACTTTGCCATGCCTGAGATGTACGCGCCCGTATTGCTTAAGAAGAAAGCACAGAGATTACGCAAAGAGACCGGGAATTCGGCATGGTATCACCCCCATGAGCGTATGAAATTGGATCCTAAAACAATCGTCACCAAGCACTTCACCAGGCCAATATTGATGCTCACCACTGAGCCCATGGTTACATTGATTGGTAAGTCAAACTAGCCCCTAGCCTCTCTGTAGTCGTCCATACATGCTAACCATCTATCTGCAGCACTATATGCATCCTTCGTGTTTGCATTATTGTACTTGACGCTAGAAGCCTTTCCCATTGTCTTCCAGGAAAATCGTGGGTGGGGTCCCGTTGTTGGCTCTACCCCTTTCCTTGGACTCTTTGTCGGAGTTATTTTTGCGCTCGGTGTCAACTTGGCAAATCAGCCTCGGTACAGAAGGATCTCAGAAGCACACAAGGGAAAGCCTGTACCAGAAGCTAGACTTCCGCCTATGGTAAGTCCTTAGACCCAAGAGCGTCGCCATATAGGGGAGGTGACACTAATATGCTCCTAGATCGTTGGCGGGTTCCTTTTTGCCATAGGATTATTTTGGTTCGGCTGGACCGCGGATCCCAAGATCCATTGGATATTACCAGTTATCGCGGGTGTCTTCATTGGTGCCGGCTTCAACATTATCTTCCAACAGTGCATCAACTTCCTGGTCGATACATACGGCCGCTATGCCGCCAGCGCAACCTCTGCGAATACCCTCCTTCGGAGCGCACTTGCAGCCGTTTTCCCCTTGGTGGCAAGACCTATGTTCCATAACCTGGGACCTGGCCGTGCCATGTCCATTCTGGGAGCTATTGCCTGTGCAGCAATTCCTGTCCCATTTCTCTTTATGAAGTATGGCGCTGCGTTAAGGAGGAAGTCAAAATTTGCCCCGGTAGACGAATAGGTCCAGATTTTACAAATGTAGTAACTTAATGATACGACTCAGCGGAGCAGAACTCCGGCTGAAGGTATAGACATATTGTACATATATATAGACTAGCTCAAAAGCACAATAGCATAGACTAATGATATAATGATCTGAAGCACTTTAGAATGGCGAAGACTTCCTGTGAGCGAGCCTCAGGACTTCTTGGATGCGCGAGTGATTCATTTCAACTTGTCTCTTAAAAGCTAAGTCCTTCTAGCTTTTGGAAACACTAAGCTTGCCGTCATCACCGCTCATCAGAAGCTTCAGAGTCCATAGTTCGAGATCCACCTATGAACGCATTGTGGCGTCCCCTGTCAAGCCATTTTACGTATATTCCTAGTCAGGCTCCGAGATGATAAGGCTAGCAGAAAGCTTAAGTCAACCCCTTATCTTAGCCACCCGAACAATACCCTGAGAACGATTCGCCAACTAGAGAAAACTTTCATATGTATTAGTCGTATATACAACAGAAAGCAGATGAGTTATTGTAAGAGAGGACGGTCTAGCTTTTCTTTTCCTAGTTTCTACCTATCATAGATGCACAGTATGCGTATCTGCAATGGGGTTAAATCTTACCTTGAGAAGCTGATTAATAGGCTTATTAGTTTGTTGTGCTAGGAAGAGGATAAGTTGTCACAACTAATGAAAATAAAATTTAATTGATCAAACACGATATTAGTTAGAGACTTGAGAGCGCTGGTTTTGTTCACGTAAACACCTTATCATTTGAAGTGCTACAGTCACTAGTCACATACATCTACAAGGAAACCTCCTTGTCGTGAACTACTACCTTCTTCTCCACTTCACTTGCCTCTAGAGACTGGCTTTGATCATCTTGAGACACTGGGTACTCGTTCTCCGCTTTAGCCCGGGCCGCTTTCTTCTTATCTCGCCAGAGAAGGTATTGTATGACCGCAGTCACAATCACTGACAGTTCTTGTAAGCATAGTAAGGGGACCTGGACGATGTGGTTCAACTTACCCAGTAGAACTTGTAAGATAATGGACCATAGATACCCCTTTTTCGCAGCTGGAAAGTCCGTTGTCTTCCACACAAAATTAGGTGCCTATAGCGTGTTACTTTTGATTAAGGCCGGTCGCAGGGAAGGAGAAAACTTACAACTGCTTGTACTACATACGCCAGATCATTTGCTGCAGCGACAAGAAATGCTCTCTTTTCTGTATCGGCGGAGCAGATCTCGTTGATCCAACTTAAGATTAGTGGTCCTGCGCCGCCCTGCCGAACCAAGATGAGTTAAGGTAGCTCTTAAAGTATCAAAAAAGGTTTCTCACCCCAATGTTGCTAAGCCAATACACAACCATCCTGCCGTGAATGTTTTCGTATAGGGGCATCTGGCGCATTGCGACTGAGAAGATGAGCTACGCAATTGGAAGTACTCGTTAGCCAAATAAGTTGACGAGCTTTAGATTGAAAAGAGATCCTGTATCTCACCGTAACGATTGCGCCACCCTGGATGAAGGGCCAACGAGATCCACGTAACGGCCCGTCAGAAAGCCAGCCCCAGGTGAAAAATACAGCTATGGAAATACCAGAAGTAACAAGAGGTACTAGATGGGTAACATAAGTGAGCCATATCGGATAGTCTGGAGAGGACCAAACTCACGGTTATTGATCTGCGGTACTGTAAAGGAGGTACCGGGCACAGGAGGAGGAGTTTTATCAAAACTCTTCAGCCAGTAGCCCATAGCCACCTGAGGTCCACCATTGTTCCAGACAATATACAACAGTGCTAACATAACGATTAGCGCAGGTATCAAATGTGGAATACAGAAGCACATACGGAGAAGGTAAGAATGCCAGCTCGATGCAATTCGTCTGGCCTTAGCCCATGACCACGGCTCCTTTCCACGTCGACCAATAGCCTCCATGCGTTTTACTGACAGGAGGTGCTCTGCTTCGGACGTCCACCATGTTTTCTTGCCGCCTTGAGGCAGATTTGGGAAAAATATGAAGCCAGCTATGGCAAGGGGTAGCGTGATGATGCCGTCTACAATGAATAGCCATCTCCAGCCTGCGAAGCCATTTACACCATTCAAATTTGTGTAAGCAGCTGCCTGAAGGAAACCACTAAAGAGCTGACCCATAGAGCCAGCTAACCAGAAAGTCATGGCTCGTTTACCGATCTCTTGAGGCGTATACCATGACCCTAGGATATAATGAATACCTGGGTAAAAACCAGATCTAGACGAAGCAGTTAATTTTTGAAGCAATTTTAAGAAATTGGAATCCGGGTATCAAAGTATGGCTTACTCGAAAAGACCAACAAGGAATCTTAGTGCATAAAGAGCACGATACGATTTGACAGTCGATGTGCATATAGTGGCTATTCCCCAGCCCACCTCAAGCTGCAGCTTCAATGTCAGTGGAAGCGCTCTTGTTAGCAGGAGGAAGTTGTACGCACCGTTGGGATGACCCATCTTGGAGACACTCGAGTGAGCAGCATGTTTGAGGGTATCTGTCCAATGACGTAGCCTACTGTATAAATGGATGTGGCAGTCACAAGTTGGTTGCCGTACATATCCAAATCCTCCTCCATGCCGCTGAGAAAGGCATTGCTAACATTGTACAGGTCAAGGTTCTTAAGGAAGTAGCCGATCTGCAAATTTCCACATTAGGATACTCAAAATTCTGCTTCGAAGAATAAATCCAGAAAGCCATATTCTCACCGAGGCAAATGTGAGCACGAAAGCGTCCAACTTAAACAAGAGCCAGCGCTGATCTTTTGGGAGCTCCCACGTATCCCAGATATAACCCTTCCATGATTTAAGGGGCTTCACCACAAGTTGCTCTTGAGAACCATTCGATCCAGACTCCGCATCGACGCTATAAACACCGATATGTTCCTCTTGTGGGTGTCCCATAGTGGCTTCGTGTTGTCTCAATCACCTGCTTAATGGAAATGGGAAGGACTGTCTACGGTCATATCGCACCGTTCATATAGAGGTACATAAGGCATATCCTCATTGCCACTACCAATCACGCAATTCTACTGGATATTCTTCTAGGTAACATTTTCCTTATCACTTCTAGACTCTTTCTGTCACCCCGCATACTGCTGGTGTTGCATACGGGATTCCCAAGAGAAGGTAGGTGACAGCCCTCAGCTGTTCCGGACATGAAAAGCGACGTTTCAAATCAAAAGTTCCGAGTCAGACAAATTAGTGTCAAATCAGACCTGTTCAAGAAAAGTGTCGCAATAGTGGTTCTCTGAGTCCTTATCTCTGTGCGTTCCCAGGGATCTCTGTAATAGGTTACTTTTATTATTACGCAATAGTCGTCATCTATTAGCCTTCCCACATTATACAACCAACATAACCATATGCGGGCCATCCCCATATGAATTGAATCTGATAAATCAGCAAGCTTGGATGCAAAATCCCCGCTTTCTAGCCGTCCCGAGATAATCAGGCTTAACTTTATTCGGAAGTATGTCCTGGTGGTAACAACGGCCGTTGGAGAGCAGGGGTGATTGAAGCTAAACGGTAGGTCCGGCTCTTCTTCTTCCTCAACAGCTGCTTCTGAAGATAGAATCATGGAATCGCAGAGCTTTTTAAATATAGTGATTATTCATTACCGTAAATGCAATTATCAAGTTGAACAGCGTCTATACGGGTTCCATAGCTGATGCGGAGGAGTTCAAGAAGCGTGGGAAACTTCTGGTTCTTGTTTTTGCTCCAATCGGTAGGCTCCTTCAGTCTAATTGGTGAGAGTATGAGATTTTTGTCCCAAAACCAAGCTACCAAGCAGAACCTAAAAAGTAACAACAAATGAAAAGATTGCATCGCCAAGCGTGAAATGTATACCCTCTCGATTTTCTCTTTACCAGAGCCACGCACCAAAGGGATAAATCAATTCAATTCCCCAAGGCCACTTCAAACTGGATATATGGTCATGCAAATTGAATATCTGTTCAAAGACACAATCCCAGGTACAAATGTCATCTTCTACAAGAACAACGCTAGCCAAGAGACCAGAATCTGAGCTCGAATACTCGGCGGGAAAAGTACCTCTGGACGTTGGGTACTTTGCTGTTAATGCCATACGAACAAGGCACACAACGGTAATTCAATTCATCAAATCACATCACATCTTATGTCTGAACAGACCCTTTCGAAGCCAAAGATCTAAAACTCAATTCTCATTCGCTGCCAACTAACCACTTAATTTCCTTCCTGCAGTACGGTAACTCTTACCTACCCTTCATCATGCAAGCAAATAGACTATTCACTAGCTGAATCAACCCGCTCGGGGACCCTGCTTCCCCCGCACTTGATACCCAAACTTCTCTCGAAATGCCCTCCGTACCTGACGTTGCATTTATACTCTCGAACCAATCATCCGCATCCACATCTTCTCTACATCGAAGCCCAATCTCACAAAACAAAAAGACGGAAGATCTCAAAAGAAGGGATCAAGGGATCATTTTTCAAAATATAGAATTCAAAAAAAAAGAGGTTCAATTTCAAACCAGGTCCTATCAAAATAAAAAGGGCAAAACAATCGCTAAAAGATCAAAAAAAAAAA
>JMRO03000098.1:0-47060 GCA_000743665.3 Scytalidium sp. 3C
TTTCTTTGTTGAAACTAGTACTACCAGATATACCCAAAACACCGGACACTGAGTTCGAGATAGACTTAGAAAAAAAATAAAACGTCGAAAAAATCAAAAATCATAAAATTCATCATAGCAAATTAAAGTACCTGGTAAACTAAAAAAAGTATCCAGAATCAGAAAATTCGTAAAAATTATTTACTAATTTCACGAATTTTCAAAAGTTAGTTGAAGACTATTTTCGAACTGTTACCAGAAAGAATCCCTAGGAAACGGAATTACTAAAAACTCGTCCAAAGTTAAAGTAGTATAACTATTACTTAAAAAAGTCGGAACAAAACCGGAAAAAAAAACTACGTTAATTTCTTAAGCAAATACCTCTATTTACTTTTCTTTTTCCGCTTTTTCTTACTTAACATATTCTTTTTCTTCGATTTTTTCCAAATCTTCTATAATAGAAGTGTTTTTTATAATCATCAGACGAACACGAGTCTTTAACTGCTTGTATAAACAACATATACAAGCAACGCACACAAGAACTTCTTCTTTTTTTTTTTCAAAACGTTTTTTTTCTTCAATTATTCGTTGTAATTCGTCGGCACTAAAATCAAACTCACAACAACTATTATAGTAAACGTACTTGGAGTATTTGACAGAACTAGAAGAACGTTTACAATCTTTCTTGTTTATTTCGCAATAACGACATTTGTAAACTATAAAAAAACTAAACCTGGTAATATACTTACTCTTTTTTACTCGACTATTGTATACGAAGTACTTAAACCGTTTGTCAAAAATAATCGTTTTTTAAGTTATGATAAAAAAGAAAAAAAGCTATACGAAATAATAGATATTCTAACCTCATACTTTAAGTGTCAGAGTAACACTAAAGTAAAAAAAAGATAATATTACAAACATATAACAAAACTACCGGTAAAAAACAACTAATAAAAATCTACCAGTAGAAACATTCTAATAAAATACTACTGGCTAAAAGTAACCAATAAAAAAGGACAACACTAGGCCCAGGGTTAAAGTTATAATCAGAGTAATAGTATTAAAATCACAGGATAACGAAACTAACGCTTAAAGATACTAGTAGAAATCTACTAGTAGAACTGTCATATAACTAATATATATAGTATACAGAGTATAAAATTATACTGCTTATACTTTTTATACTACTTGCATAATCATTTACTATATAAACCACGATCATTACTATAGTAGATAAAGAACCTTGTATTTAACCTAAGTAACTTTCCAATATACTTCGTTACTATCTTAATCTCAATCCGTCTAACTCACAACCTTGACTTATCCTCCTACCCACTGCACCCTCACGTGACTGTGACCGTACAGAGGGATTGTTATAGTTATAGTACTTCTGATGTTGAATTATTAGCTATTGTTGAAGTTTTTAAGATTTGGAGATATTATTTATTATATATACAATATTTTATTAAAGTATTAATTAATTATTTGAATTATTGTTACTTTATTATTAAACTATAATTAAATAATAAATAAATGTATTAGTTACAAGAATTGTTTAAGTATAATTTTAAAATTAAATATTAGCTAAGTTTTAAAAACCCTGTTGATAGATTGTCGCAGAAACTTAACTTCAAAAATAATACTGACTTAGCTAAAGTATACCAGGTAATACTACTAGATTTTCTAAGTAAATTCTCACAGATATTAACTAAAGGTAACGAGCAACTTGCTATTATACAAGTTCTGAAGTTTGAAACTTAAGTTTTTGAATTACTTTTGTTTTTAGTAAACTAATATCTAAAAAAACAACTGTATAATAATAGGTTATCTCCGGTAATTGTATTTGATAATTTTCAAAGAATTACTTGTTAAAACAATACTGTTGTTGGAGTTATAAATCGTGAATTGTATATTCTTTCGGTAAAAGTCAGAAGGATTTAAGCTGTAATAATGTTAAAGGATTTGTTATTTAGTTTTGCAAACGTGATTTGTGAAACACAAAGAAGGGATAACTTTATGATTTATGAAAAATGAAAATAGTGATATAATAAACAATTTATTACTAAAGATTTTAGGTATAATTCTTGGGTATTAGAAAACAATAAATTCCTGAGATTTAATAGATATATTTATGTTTTTGATAATTATTTATTAAAAATTGAGTTATTATTTGTTTTCTATAATATTTTTACAAATGAGTATTTGAAATTTAAGAAAGTTGTTAAATGTTTAGTTAATTGTTATTACTGGAATAGTTTACGGAAAGATATTAAAGAATATATGAATATTTGTGTTTTGTGTTAGAGAACTAAGTTAAAGTATTATCTACCTTATAGTTAACTGGCATTATTACTGGTGCTTATTCAATTATTCGAAGAAATATCTCTGGATTTTATCACTAGATTTCTTATATCGATTATATTAGAGAGATAAAAATATAACGTGATTTTGGTGATTGTTTGTTGATTAACTAAATTTGTGTTGTATATTTTTACTATTAGGTGTTTTACTATTGACGGATTTGCTATTTTATTGTTATATTATATAATTAAATTTGGTAGATTACTTGTAGGAATAGTATTTGATTAAGGGTCGCTGTTTACTAATAAATTTTGGGTAATGTTATACTATTATCTAATTATTAAGTAGTGTTTTAGTATCTTTTATTACTTTTAAATAAATAGATAAACCGAATATTAAAACTAGAATTTTGAACATTATTTATATATTTATTGTTCTTATGTATAAAATAACTAAGTTATTAAACTTTAGATTACTAAGTTTGTATATAACTTATTATTTTATTCTTTGATTAATATTACTTTGGTTTAAGCTTTAATAGATTTTTAATCTTTGGGACTAGCAGAATTAGGTTTGATTAGAAACGAACTTTTAATAAAGGTTTTTGCAGCTACTAAAAGAGTTGAGGAACTACAGAGTAATTGCGAACAAATTATCAAATTCTTATAATATATCTAAAAGTTGCACGAGAAATAGTATAATAAAAGTAGAATACTTATATCTTTTATTAAAAATAATTGAATTCTGGTTTCTATAATTAATATCAATTAACAGTGATTTTGTTACAAGTTTTTTGATAAATATTTAAGATCTTGGAAAATGCTAAAGATAATAGGAAAACATAGGTTAATTTATAAATTAAATATACTTAAGAAATATCGTATATATTTTATTTTCCTAATATTTGTTTTAGAACTTTTCCAAAAATAAGATAACGATAACTTAGTATTTGATGAAATATTTGATATTTGCTTTGATAATACATACGAAATAAAAGCAATTTTTGATTACAAGTAAAAAAATAGTAAATTCAAGTATTTGGTTAACTAGAAAGATTATTTTAGCGAAGAAAATTCGTGGAAACTGTGGGAGAACTTTGTAGAATAAAATATATTATAAGAGTACGATGTTTATTATAATTTTAGTCTCGAAAACTTTAAGAAAAAAAAGAAAGGTAAACTAAAAAAAGCAAGTGATATACAAATAATTACTCAGACAGTTATTACAGTAGAGTAATCTTTGTTATAACATGTTCTTACAAAAAGAAAAAGAAGTAAACTAAAGAAATATATAATTAAATAACTACAGAGAAATTGTATTAGAAAAGTTATTTACCTTATTATTTCTTATGTTTCTTATTCTCTTTCTCTTTTTTTTTACAAGCTTTAGCTGTTTTACAAGTGTATCATTTGCTATTACGTAATATATTCTTATATTTTTTATTTTTTTTTGTCTGATAACTTTTGCTTGGCTGTTATATATTTTAATATAAACATAAGAGATTTATGATTTAGTTTCTTGTTAACTATTGTTCAGTACTTTATATATTACAAGGATATAAACTAAGGAATTGTTCTTTTTCTTATAGAACCTAAAGTAAGAAAAGTAATTTATTTATTTATTTATTAATAGCGATTTAACTGTTACTTAACTAGTACTTCATTAATTACTATTATTATTATTATTATTCTTTTCCTCTTCTTCTTTACCTTCTTCTTTTTCTTTAATATTTTCTTCTTCTAATATGATAATTACTTGTGTATCACTGGTGTTTTTACTATTTTCGGTTAAGTTCGTAATATTAATAATATCCTAGTTTTAGATGTTGATTAGCTATTGTTTAACAAGAATTCAGACAGTTACTTATTACTTTATTATAATTTCTTCGAAATTCTCCGATTTCTTTGACAAGTTTTTCCAGTTTGTTGTTAACTTTTTTTACTGCTAATATTTAATATTTTTTTTATTTAGTTATTTTTATTTCGCTAAGTTCTTTCTTCTTGATTTCGGATATTATTTTTGTGTTTTTCACAGACTAAAAGGATTTTTTTATAGTGTTTTAAGTATTTTTTATATTAATTTAGCTAGTAGTTAACAATTGTTGAACTCGCAATCTTTTATTACTTATAGTAAAATTATTATTATTTTTTACGATCGCTAATTTGAGGATTTTATTATACAATTTCAAAAATCTGATAAGTTAATCAAAAGTTAATTATAGGTTCGCAAAAACGAACTTACGAAAAAAGGAGATATTTATAGTATTACAAAACTTAGAAAAGGTTCTATAGTAGATATATTTGTTAGAAGCAGCTGTTTTATAACAATTAATTAACAGTAATTTCGAAAGTTATTAGCATTTACAATTGTTGTTATTATAAAAAAGAAATTAATTATTGTTTTAAATTAAAAACTTATAGAGGTAACAGAAGTAGAGGAATTCATATAATTTAATTGTTACTAAAATATTTTTGTTTATTTTTAAAAATATATTAGATTTGCTAATACACAAATAATTAACCGGTGTTTAATATAAGGAAATAACAGAAATAATTATAAAATAAAAAAATATAAAGTAAGTAGATAATAGAAATTAACAAAGGTTAAAGTAAATTTATCAGAGACACATTGTTGGTATTATTGAAGGAGAACAAGAAGAGAGTTTAAGAAATTCAGAAACAGATGTTAAAGAAAAAAGACTAACATTTTGAAATAAATATATTAGAGAAAAAAAGTAAATTTATAAAAGAAATTATTATATATATAAATCTAAAATACAGTATTCTATTTACACTTGGAATATGCATTTTCAAAGAAGTTTTATAAAACTTTTGATATTTGGGGATTGTTTTTTGTATGAAAGTTATTCTATTAGTAGATTACTAGAATAAAAGCGAGTTTTAAAAAAAAGTAACTTAGGAAAGAAACTTGAGCTATAGTTTTTTTGAGTTTTGTTAACTAAAGGTACTTAGGTATTTGTAATATAAGAAGTAATTTAAAGGATTTGCTTGTTTCTTATTAACTAATGTTTATTACTCAAAGAATGTAATATCCTGAATTATTAATTAATATTTCCGAAAAAAGAATAATATTATAGCTAATTATAAAATAGGGTAAACTGAGATCTGAGGTTTGGTATTATTCTGAGGCCTTATATTATATATGAGTGATTTAGCAGTCTCTTTATTTTGCTTCTAAGGGGAGTAATTGAATTATCTGTTGTTTTAGTGTTCTTGGGACAGGAGTTTAGCAAGGGGGGGTATTCTGTTAGGGTTTTATGTTATATGTATGGAATATTGTCATATGTTGTGTAGCTTTTATTCAGTTGTTTGTTCATGGGTTTTTACAAGTATAAATATAGGGGTTTTCCCCCGGAGATTTAGGGGGTTCAGAGATTAATTTGTATTTATCTTAGCTTTTCAGAATATAGACCGCTACCTGGCCGTGTCCCTACAGCTATCTTGCTCTTCTTAAGCTATCCGTCTTCTCACCTATTAGCTTTCTTTCACTCCGTGTGCACAGAACCCTGATAACAACACTAAATTTGAATACGAAAATCTAATTTAAAATTTTGGAGATTTTTGGGTTTTATATTTGATTCTAGTTTTCACAGGAATTGAATTCAGATTTTGGTTGAAAAAATTAAAAATTCAAAAATTAAATAAAATTCAAAAACTGTATAAACTGTATAAATATTGTATAAATTGTATAAAAATTGTACGACTTATACAAAAATTGTATAGCTTATATGAAAATGTATGAAAATATATAAAAATATATGAAAATGTATAAAAATGTATGAAAATGTATGAAAATGTATGAAAAATGCATAAAATATATACAATTGTATAAAGATATATTATATGATCACGTGCCTGGGTTTTCAGGGTTTTGGGTTTTTTAAAAAATGAAAAACCCACCCCATGGGGCCCTATGGGTTGGGGAACCCACGGGTTTTGGGGCCCCATTCCTCAGTCTAATCATGTTCTGGTCGCGAGAAATATACCAGGCTATATCTAACTTCCTTTGCCTGCTCGCCCGGTGGGCAGACAACACGATGCAAGTTGCTACGCAGGATTCCACCAGTGAACTTCACTAGTGCATCTCCCAGATTGACAATTGCGCATCCAGGGACTGGGATGACAAATACCCATTCCTCTGATCGCGGAAGCTGGACTTGTAGACCGCCCAAGCGGTTCAAAAGAATAGTCAATGAACCAAAGTCCGTGTGCTCCCCCAGGGCAGCGGCGTTCGCAGGTTGTCGCTCCGTTGGCGGTGGGGCACGGATGAGACGTACGTGACAACCGGATGGAGCCAAAGGACGATGCAGCGAAGAAAGAGTATTTGGGTCCAGACGCAGCGATGTCGAAAGTGATGTGTAAAGGATCGACAATATATCATTATTCGTCTCCACATATGATTTTAGATCTTTACGGCGGTTATTTATAATACTGGGAGCCGAGATGGGGGGTGAGATTGAAATTAGATCATCTTTTGACATCTCGAGAATAGTCAGCGTGAAACTGAGGTGACGGCATAGTTCACCAGCAATCTAATTTGCCGGAAGATTAACTAACATTGTAAATCTCATTTCGATCCAGCGTTCCCTTCCCATCCACGACTTCTTTGCCCATTCCCTTAAATCCATAATACTTTTACTGGGCCGCAAAACCATATTTTTGCTTCTCTTCTAACGGCAGATTGAAGAAATCTTCCATCAAAGTGAACATGCGGTTCGATTCGCTCAGGAGACGTTCACCCGCTGGAGAGCTGCGCATATCAAGGTAGAAAAAGCCAATAGATCTTGCGGCTTCGAAGAGTCTCCTGTGTTCATCTTGGTCGTTGGCCTCGAGCATATGGAGGGAAATGGTAACAAGGGGAGCCGTAGGAACGCTGGCTGGAAAACAAGGGACAGTCCTAGACATGTTGAAAGGCACCTTGAAGAATGTTTCCGGCTTGGTTATCAACTTTATCAAATCTACAAAAACAAGTAGGTTGGATAGAACGGACCATGATTCTAAATTTCAAAGGGTGAACAAGGAACATTCTGAAAATGAGGACAGCAAAGGAGGAGAAAGGGAATCGCTGTCGTTAGGTGGCCTTCAGGCTCCAACCAGTCGCCATAAGTATCGTTGCGGGTACCCATCACGACCCCTTGGATTTTGCAACGCAAATATCCACACACGGTGCCGTCTTCCAAGTAATATTAACTGTGGCAGCGCTCTAACGAATCGGCGTTAATGTCGGTATCCAAAATGTCTCGTGTCTTTTCCTTGACTAGGCTAAGTCTTTTACTCCCCCACTATTGCAAAGCTCCCAAATTTCCACAGCATCATGAGGATTTCTTGGCCTGGAACGATCTTTCAGAATAACGGTAGAACAGTGGGAGAGCTTAGCCAATTCGTGCGCTTCTGTTTTCCCCTCGCAAAAGCCCCATTATTGATGTTCCGACAATTTCAGCGCCTCTCACAGCAGCAATCTAATATACTAGCAAAATCGGCGGATCAATGATTTCATGTCTATGGTCCTATAACGGGCAGGCCGGTTACCCCGTGGGGTGGTGCATCCCACCTCTGCCTCGACTTGTCGACTGCCATTAGACGGGGATATTTCCCGGCATTCTCTGATAGCCCTCCTGGCTACTAAGCAACTAGAAGCTGAAAGCCAGGACGCCAGGCTCGGGACGCATACCCGGAAGGACACAGCGTCGGTTATGAGATCTACGTGAGGTCGAAAGGCACTACGGCAACGGCCAGACTTGGGAGGCGGGCCTGCGTTACCAGTATTTAACATACCAGACCCCCAGCGTCACCAACCGCCGTCCTCATAGATTTAAATCGCGCGTAATGGGGACAGTAGCGAAAGCAACAATCGCTCATCTGGAGGCCGATGTGGATGAAGTCAGTGGTGCCAAACAAATTCAGCAGGAACTACGTGACTCCCGTCAGGGTGGTTATGTCCCTATCACGGCCGAAGAGAAGGCGCAACATCGACGCCTCAATCGCAAATTGGATCTTTATCTCGTCCCTTTCTGTGCCCTGATTTATCTCTTCAACGGGCTGGACCGAAGCAACTTGGGAAATGCTCAGACGAATGGATTCACGACTGACCTCGGGATGCCTGCGACCGCGATCAACACTGCGACGTCCCTTTTCTTTGCAACATATGTGCCGCTGCAGCCTGTTTCTGCCTCTATAGGTAAGAGAGTGGGGCAATCTTACTGGCTGTCGATTATTGGCTTGGGCTGGGGTATTCTCACATTGGCCCATGCTTGGGTCAAGACGGAGTCGCAACTAATTGCTATTCGTCTCCTCATTGGGGTGTTTGAATCAGGGTTCTATCCTACAGTCGTCACATACATGTCCTTATTCTACCCTCGATTTGATCTGGCATTCCGCATTGCTCTATTTTATGGCAGCTATGCCATTGCTGGAGCCTTCGGTGGACTTATTGCCTATGGTTGCTTTACCATTAATGGATCTCTGTACGGATGGCAATATCTGTTTATCATCGAGGGATCATGTAGCATTTTAGTAGCTCTGATTACCCCTTTCTGGCTCGCTAAGGATCCTGGGAGCGCATGGTTTCTCAAGCCCACAGAACGAGCTTATGCTGAGAATCGGATGATTATCGATGCAAAGGCGAATAAGGATAGCACCTACAAGTTGTCTAAGCGTGACATTGTAGAGGGAAGCCGCGACTGGAAGTTGTGGTTTGTAGAACCATTCAATATTCTTTCAAGTATCCCTCCTCAAGGCTTCACTATTTTCTTCCCGTTGGTTGTTAAGGTCGGTCTTGGTTCCTGAAGCAATCCCTTTCTTTATACTTAACAATCACTTGCAGGGTCTTGGCTATTCAGGTCCCATAGCAAACTTAATGACTGTCCCACCCTATGTCATTGGCACCATTCTTTTGCTCTGCTTTGCCTATTCCTCAGACCACTTCCGGAACCGTCTCTATCATATACTGGGTGCGCTCATCATTGTGATGGTAGGCTTAGTTCTCACTATCACTCTACCGCTTGAAAACACCGGGGGTCGATATGCGGGCCTCGTCATTCTGCTCGCTGGTACTTTCATCACATCTCCCATCACCGCTGCTTGGTTGGCAGGAAACACTCCCGAGCCCGGCAAACGCACTGTGGTTATTGGCATTAACGGATATGGTAATCTCGCTGGAATAATTGGCAGTGAGTTATTCTTGGCTAAATATGGCCCCACGTATCACACACCTTTGATCATCACGCTCATACTTGTCGCGGTTGCATTTATTGGGTATATTGCATATCGATTTGCATTGCAGGCAGCAAATAGGTATAAGGCAAAGAAAGTGGCACAGATGACCCCTACAGAGATTGAAGAGGAGAATACAAATGATGTGAGATATGCGGACAGGAAGTATACTTTCGTATATGGGTTGTAGTTATATTTCGGAAGAAATCTCGTTACCAGCTTTATAACAGTATGTCAGTTGTCCAATATGGTGGCAGAAACTTAGATACGTTCCGGTAAGAATTCTAAAAGCAACCTAAATATAAGTATAGCTTTATACCACTAGAAGGTACATACTCCCTTGTATCAATAATTTTACTAGGTACAAACACAGGGCGGTTAAAATGCCTCCTCACGGGACTCGTCGCTTTTGAGGAGGATGCATGTTGATGCTGTGAAGCCTATTCAGATTAATCTTACAGATTGGAAGTGTGGACTAGGCGGTTTACTCAGAACTGCTGTTGGGATCTTTGGCTGATTAAGGAACGTTAGACTGCGGCTGAGCTATATCATACGATCCCTTAGCCATGAACTGAGATTTGGTCTTTCTAGTTATTCTCTCTCTTGTGGGCTGCAGACTATTGTATATCCTGCTTCTTGTAATCTCCATTCGCTATAAATGTTCATAACTTTGCCTTGTTTTACTAATCTGCCTATTAGATTGTTGCTAACAACTGGAATTGACGATATTGTGGTTCGAACTTAATGGTGGGGGAGGACCCATTTGAGCTATAGGTTGCAGAGAAGCCCCTAGCCAAGGATAAAGAATGGTGCGTACAGAACTTATTCCATTTTTAAACTTAACGCTGAAGTTTATATTTCCCTTCAAAAAGATTCCAATGGCATTTCTTATAAGGAAATTGCATCTCCAGTGCTCAATTTTCCCACATTAGTCACATTAGAAGCTGGCTTTACGCCATATATATGTATATATAAGGTTAGCCCTTCCATTCAGAATAATTTTATTAGGACAAAAAGTTCGGAAGCCTATTAAAAACTAAGCAGAACTTGACAAGAGGTATGCGGTCAGTTTCAATACAAGAGAGGCAGACATTAATTTTGTATGGTCAAGTACACAAGGCGGACACTTACCATACCATCAAGGGAGCATCAAGTTCATAGACTACGAGGGAAGTTGCAGGAAAAGGCCCTACAACATGTTATGCTGCCTCTCGCGCCCCTAGGAAGAACTGGCTGACACAAGAAGCCCAGGATGGATTCTAACTCTCTCTCTCTCTTTCCAACAACCTGCTAGTAGTAATCTGGACTCTAACGAAAGCAGCCTCCTGACAAACATTGACCAGACTCCTATAGGAGAAGCGGCTTAACTGACCACCGTCTCCGTTTTCCGAAAGAAGCCATGCTTACGCAATCGGGATCCGAGTCCATGCTGCAGGTACTTTATGCTTTGACTGGGCCTCTTGTCAAGATATTGAATCGACAAACATGCTCACATATTGTTTTTGCTCGTACGAACTAAGTTACAGTTACAGTTCTGACGACGTCATCCATCTAACTTGGATCATGCCTTACAGATCACCGAACTACTCTTTTGTATACTCTTATTTCAAGCAAATGGATGTTTACCCTCTGTCTCAGACTCCCCTCATCATTCAGATATCGATTTGTTAAGATGGATAATGCCTGCGTGCAAGGAGCCGAGGTGTTTTCGACGAAATATACGGCGAACCGGCTTGACAACGCGGGGTTCTGACACCTTGTCGCTTTTTTCAAACTTTTCGCGCCAAGGCTGCCTGGTTCTTCAACGGAAGCATCTTACCGTAGCACAAGCAGGAGGGTGACATATTGCGCGAAATGTATGTCTCAGACAGCCCGCCGATGTTAGGTTAGACCCAAGCCGATGTTTGAAACATAAAGATGTGGAAATACCGCAGTTGATTGGCTTGCTGCTCTTGTGGCCATGTACGGGTACGTCACTACTCATTCTAATATTCGCCAACTATTCGATGTGTCTTGCTCAGCAGTCATGATGACCTTCCATCAGCGTCTCCCAACCCTTGCAAGTTTACCAGCTCAACGTGTTTCCCTGCATGGCAACACGCATCATCCTCTTGGCCACCACGTGTGCTAGCAGCTTCTCTAATGCTACAGTAGATCCGTCAGCGGGGTCGGGGATCTCATCGCCGACCTTTTGGAACAAGCGGGGTCCCCATGGTCATCCTCGCTCTTCTGCGCTCGTAAAGTTTTCACTTGCGTAGGAATGTCGATACTTTTCATAACTCATTAGAACAATTACCCCGCACACCTCGGCATCTGTGGAGATCCGGCCGGTTGTACCAAAATATTCATGACGACTCCTGGATTTGCTTGACTGGCCCCTCATACTCGCAGGGGAGCGTAAAGTCACGCTAGTTATTTCCAATGCGATAGCAAGCCTGGATATCATTGTGGGGATTCAGCTGTTGCAGTATTGGATAGAGTGCACCACACTGGAGATGTTGCCCTCGCGCGTAATCTCCATTCTAAAGAGGGGAAAATATTCTCCATGTAGGACATCTTAGCTGAAGGATCTTGGAAACCATTACGAGTTCGTCAATAGGCTTCATTGTGGGGAAACTATAAAGAATTATTCCTAAAAATAAGATTTAGCTTTCAACATTTGTTGGTTTTTTTAATGTGAAAAAAAATTTAAATCAATTTCTTAAATCAATACTTATTTTTGGTATCAGATTACCGAGAGGAAAGATAATATTGATTTTATTGTGTATATATATAGATATATGTAATTGCTTGGTTCGCGGGCGCCATATTAATAATCCTGTCTTGCTCCCCCATCCGATGAGTCAAAGTTCAAGAGACAGCCCACTACGTTATTCCATGAAACTTAGCTTTAAGTAGTGACATATAAGCATTTCTATCAACACAACAGGCACGATATTGTTTGCAAGGTAGAGGACGCGGAAGTCCAAAGCCACAACCAAAAGTGCCACTAAGGATCCTACGATCCAGCAACTACGCTTCTGTCCAAGTTAACATGCTTTTATTTAACTAAGATAACCAAGCAGCCACCCAAAACAGTAACAACCCAGCTATCTCTAAAGAACGTTCAATAAGATCATCATATTATATAAGCGCTGAATTACATTCTATCTTGCTAACTGCAACTCAATCCATTTACAAACCACCACGGCTCTTCTTAGCACCGGGGAATTTGCTCTGAATTCCTTTCTCAAAGCTTTGTCCTCCGACAGTTAGATCACTAAATGCTGGGCAAGACAAGTTAGCCAGGGCAGAGCCCAAAGAGTTAGTGATGAGTTGCAACGGTTCTTCGATAAGCGTGAAGAGTGTGGATAATTCATTGGGGGCCGCGGTTTTGACCACTTCAAATGCGAGGCACAAGAGGTTGTTCCCCTCGAGGAGCGTTTCACCATTAAGAATTCCACCAGTCAAGTTGCCAACATCGACGCCGGTGAAGCTGTTCACTGTGCCGGTGTTGCCACCAACACTAAAAGAGGTTCGGTTAGTATATGGTTCTTTGCTGTTTCCGAATAGGAATCACAATACCTTGCAAGCTCAGGATACTTCGCGATGAATTGGAGGGTGTCGAGGTTCAAAGGGACCAAGCCGTAGTCGACAGGTATACGGTACCAGTTTTCTGGGATCCTTTCCCATCCTTTATTATAGGTAAAGTGACCCTCTTCTCCAGTGACTCCGAAGATGCTCTTAATTATATCCTTGGCTAGATGGTGTTAATGTAACCGTGAGAAGCATTCCTGATAGTCACTTACTAAGGATGCCCTCCGGGTTCTCGGTGGAATGATTCGCAAAGAACCGTCGTGCAAAAATGAACCCAGCATTTCGAGCAATCATTCCAGTAAATGGTCCAAAGTAGAAGTTAGGGTTAGTGGCAATCGTCTCCTGAAAACGGATGTGGGCTCGGTCGGCCATGGTATCCAAGGTAGTATCACCGGCATCGGGCATACTATCGTACCATTCGATGAACTTGGTCAGGTTCATGGTTGAGGCATCTCCGGTCACATATATATCGTCTCTGGTGATTGAGGAATCTGATTCGATGATGTTGTGAGAGCCAACTAGTCCTCGCGGGGTACCAAGCAAGCCAAAGACGTTGCCTAAGAGGTTCTCAACCCCGGCCGAATAACCTCCGATTGAGAATCCAGGACTGACGGAGAGAGGGTCGCCTACAAAGACGGTGCCCAGGAGAGCGAGGATGCCTCCAAGATCCAGTCCCATTCCCCAGACTGTTTCATGCTGTCAGCCATCAAGGATTATTCGCTTGGCAGGTAGCGCGAGGTGGTAGGTAACTTACCCTCATTGATAGCAGCAGTCACCTCGGCGAGCTATTTGCGTTTTTCATCAGATAACTTCGATCATACGGTTGATTGAGGGAATACATACTGTTGTCACGCCGTTGCGACTGATATATCCATGGTTTGCCAAGGCATTCAGACCCGGGCAGGGCCCGCGTTGATCGCCATTGTTAAAGTTGGGCGGAATAAATGAGTGTTCACCGGTGACTGCGATAATGTGTCAGATACCACAATGTAAAATAATTAAACGAGATAAAGGGCAAATAAAATAGAGATGCGATAATCCATCAAAATAAACGCGCACGAAAACGGCTCACCTTCAATGGGTGCGGTCAAAGGATCAAAAAGCACTCGCTTCTCGTGATGTCGCTGTACGACACTCCGCAGCTCATCGGAAAGCTTGGAGGCGGCATGAGCGTGTGAATGGGCATCCGGTAGCGCACTACCCAGTGAGAGGAGCGTCGCGGCGACAATAGCGACCTTCATCTTGGAAGAAAGGAGTGAACTTCAAAGTATGATGTGATGCTTGCAGGAACGAAACAAAGGTGGTCCAGGCAATAAGAGACGTTGGATTTGTTTTACGTTCTCGCAAGGTCGACCGTTTTTGCACCAAACCATGGACCCGTGGGGGCCAGAACCGTTCGCATTTATGAACTAGGAGTCCCGAACGACTGCTGGAGAGGCCCTGGCCGTGATCCAGAATCGGACCCCTCGGCTTCTGAGATTGAGATCATCATCAGCAATACCGATGCGAAAAGGGAGTACCTCCGAGGTCTTTGGCAGTGGCGCAGGTGGCTACACGTGAAGAAAATGTGCAGATCTTAGAAGTGCCAGTTGCAGATCACACCCTGGGTTAAGTGGGCCTGTGCAGGGATATATGCCTGCGGCAAATGTGCTTGGACTGTCCTCATTTTGCTACAATAAGCTTAAGATGCTTATTCTGACAGGAAGAAGCTGGGTAGAGCGTGGATCCATGCCGCTTTAACTGAGCGGCCCACCTTGTCACAACCCGAAAGCGCCGGGGGTGGCAACGGTGTCGGATGTTCCCCTTCCAGGGGGTCCCCAGCTGACAGGAACAGGATGCTGGATGGCAGGAACATGACGGGCGGATGCAGTGCTGCTGGGAACTGGGCCGCTGTCAAACTCCCTTTCCCTTGAGAACGTTGGCCCCTCGGGACGGGGCCTAATATAATATAATATTCTTTGTCTGTTGCGACGGCGGGAGCACTGCAGCTGTCAAAATGCCCCCCCAACAATGGGTCCCAGTTAGGGGTTGAAATGAAACGCCCCCCAGGACCGTACATCTGTGCTAATACCTTGGCTGGGTAAAATTGGAGCATGCTAGGTGCTATGGCGAGACTACAAAGGTAGGAAGATACACGACGATCCATGCCACTGCAAGTCGAAATTTCGCAATATTTTCTTCTTTCCTGGGGAATTTGGATAAGCCCGTAGTGTGAAGCTGCCAATGCAACTGAATTCCCATATCCTGTATTTCGACGTCCGGCACCATTCCCCGAAACGGCGGGCTACAATTACTTGCCTGGAAAGGGTGAAAGGCGTTGAGATCGAGCGGGAGGAATCTAGAGTTATGTACCACGCTGCACCTCGATCTCAGGGTCTGCCAAACCTCTTCGTTGTCTTTCATTAACCCCAACGGCTGCTTTGCTCTTCCTTCTTTCCTTTCGTTTGTTCAGGTTCATTTTTATTTACTCAACAACTACCGACTCCAGAGATGAGATTCATTGCAGCTCTCGTGTCCCTTGTGGTGGCTTTGCAGGCAAGCCTCAGCACCGCCCAAAATACCGCGAACGATACTCTGCCAGCATGCGGGGTAAGCGCAGTGCAAAATCCTCCTGCGATATGAAGAACGCCTGAAGTACTGATGGGATGATTAGCTGCTTTGCATTGAGCAAATGACTTTGCATTCGACGTGTTCACTGACGAATGTCAGCTGCATTTGCACGAATGCGGCGCTGTCCGCCAGCATCACGGAATGCGTCACTCAAAACTGTACCATCCGAGAGCAGTTGTGTACGCCCGCCATCTTTCCCTCATTCAAGTCAAAATTTTGGATCTGACTCCGATTGATAGCGACCCGAAAGTATTCACTGGACTCTTGTGGTGTCGTAGGGCGCAACAGGTCGAAGCTTGTGAGTGGTGTGGGCGTGACATTCGGCGTTCTCGCCGTCGTCGCTTTCGCCCTGCGTATCGCAGCCAAACTTACCCGCTCGGGTGGTGCTTTGGGCTTGGACGATTACACAATGATCCTGGCTGTCGTGAGTCTTTACCCCAAATTGCGTTTGTTATTCACTGTGCTGAACGGAAGACGCAGGCTCTTGTTATTCCTCTTGCAGCGCTCTCTGTGCCACGTAAGTCCTGGAGCGCAGAACTCCCTCCCAATCGTTCCGACTAATTTGGATAGTCGCCGCTCATGGATTGGGGAAAGACCTCTGGAATGTGTCCTTCGATAATATAGAGTATGTACTATATGTAAGTCATATCCCTATGTCAACCCTGTTCCAGTTCTCTTTTCTCACTGGTAAAAAGTTGTTCTACTGGGACGAACTGATCTATCTCGCCGCACTCCCCACCATCAAGATTTCCATTCTCCTTTTCTACCTCCGCATTTTCACCACCCCAGCTTTCAAATATACCGTCTATGCCCTGATCGCTGCCAACATCGGATACCTGATTGCCTTCGAGGTCATCTCCATTTGGCAATGCCGACCGATTGACGCCGCCTGGAAGCGCTGGGACGGTACGTACCCGGCCAAGTGCAACAACATCAACCTCCAGAGCTGGCTGAGCGCCGCCTTCAACATCATCCTGGATATTTGCATGGTGGTGCTACCTATGCCACAGCTTTACAAGCTGTCAATGTCGACAAAGAAGAAGGTCCACATCATGCTGATGTTTGGCGTGGGTTTCTTGTGAGTGTGATACTTAGCTTGTCACAGCATATTTTAGCGCTAACGACCGCTGCTTCCAGCGTCACCGCCATCAGTTTACTTCGCCTGATCTACCTTGTTCAATTCGGAAACACAACCAATGTCACACGTAAGTTCCATGTTCAGACTTGGTTGAAGAGCAAATGGGAACCTAACAAGGTGGCGCAGAGGATTATGTAAACCTAGGTGTGTGGAGTACGATTGAGGTGCCTACCGGCATCATCTGCGCCTGCATGCCTTCGATCCGGTCTCTGCTTCGGAATGTCTTCCCAGCAGCCTTATCATCCACTATCAACGACGTGACTAACACAGCCACCACCTCCATGGGCAATTTCACCAAAGTCACTCACGGCAATAGCTCGTCGCGGCTCTCCACTAAGCCGAAGCATCAAGACGAAGACTCCTTTATGCCCTTGGTGGATATGGACTCTCGAGATCGAGAAGGAATCAAGGCCTAGCAGGCGATGCCTTGAGTGGTGAGGGGTTTTAATGATTTGACTTGGCTTATCTACGTTCCAGCGGCGTGATGGGGGATTCAGTCGGGTCCTCGGATGCGAACGGGCTATTCAAAAGTTTTACGAAAATCTGTTTCTTCGAACACCAGCGGAGCATCAATCCAGGTGAAAGCGGCCGGGCCTTTTGAGATACCCTCCTTCACTGGACGCGAAGGTGATGAAACCAGTCCTTGCAAAGCAATAATGCAATGCTCTTTACTGTACTACGTATTTTCATTATTTTCCGGGATCGGTCATTAGAGGTTTAAACAATTAAATACTAGATTTCACAAGGATCCTTTCTCTAAAAACACTCTTACGCGCGGACCGTCGTGATTAGGTTTGATCCGAAAATAAGCTCGTGAAATGTAAGACCGGACACGGGGGTTCACCGCAATGATGAGGCAGAGTCGATTCTGGAGTTACTGGCCCGCTAGTTTATCTACCCTTCAACAAGGGTCTTTCTGAATCAAAGGGTGTGTCTGTCTTATGCACCGTTGAAGGACAACCGCAACACACAGCGTGCCCACTCAACAGGCCCGTCGGGCTTTAGACTCGGCACCCCGAAAATGGACGTGTCAACTGCTGCTTTAATACAAGTGGATGGGGTGGCGCATCGCGCCGTTCAGATCTGCTGTTGACTAACCTCTTTACAGACGGAAGAATCTCTACACTTAACGAGTGGGCCAGGGTTGGCCGGTTTCATCCTCCGTTCTAGCGCTGCAACGTCCTCTACCCTTTGCACACAACCTGGGCCGCTGGTTCCTGCAGAACTATGCCAGGCAAGCCAGGAGGAACACCTCGGCTTCTAGCAGCCTCCCCCTTTTGGTCCAGAGGCTTACCATTCAGCGAAGCCACACGCCTAACTTCCACGACAATTGCCCACATCAACTCTGGTACGGATCTGAGACAATCGGAGCCCGCGCGGGGTCTGGGGAACAGCAGAGAGTCCGATAGCGACTCCATGGTGGGTTTCCTGCTCTGGTGCTTTCTGCCAGAAACACCTGCATTCCGTCGGCGCTATCGCTCGAGGAGTGAACGCCCCGTAAAAAACAAACCAACGTGAAGAAAAAGGAAACACTTCAGAAGAAAAGGGTCAGCAAAACTGACAAGATGTTGGAAAAAGCAAAGAAAATGCACAGCTTAGCAGCTTTGGATCGCAGATCTCTTCCCCTCTTGCGATGCGATCCTGGGCCTGCCCACAACGCCGCGCTTGTGGTGCGGTCGATGCCCCATTATTAAGCAGCGGTCTGACCCCGGTTTGCGGACTAATTAGTCGGCCAGTTCTCAACCTGCTGTTGCGGGAAATGGACCCGTTATTGCCACGGCACCACTGCTACCGTGCTATCCGCACCTACCACGATTGCGGGATGCGACCCTCCATTGACATCTTGCAATCCCAACTACCGTAGACGTGCCAGGCGCGGATCGACTCCAAAGCTTAGCATCTCGTCGCCGACCACTGACTTCCCCGGCCATCCGGGGGGCTCGGTGTCGGGTGTTTCATCGCGCTCGCTCTTCTCTACCCCAAACGGCCCCGGTAGGGGCTGATCCCAAACTGGCTCGACCGGATGAACTGCACGGTGCCTGTTTAGCATTTAGAAGACCGCGTGCATGGCGCCAGCTTGCCCCTCCCAAGCCACATGCATCAAGCCGATCTCTTTGGCCTCTCTCTCATGCGGACACGACGCATCCAGCATTGTGGAAATGAGGAATCCAAAGAGAGACAGAGGAGTTGACAGGTCATGCGACCCTGGAGGGTGCCATTGCCCAAAGCATTGTTTCGACCACCCTTTTTACTCCCGTCCCCCTGTTGTGATTACCTTGCCATACCGCTTCTAGCACCCCTTTCAAGGGCCCCTGCCACAGTTCGCGCAAACATTTCGGCATATTTCTCAAACCCCAGCCCAGATCTTCTGTGTTCGTGACTGACAGCAGTCGCATGTGAGGATTTAAAACTCTGCCAGAGGTATCTTCATTCTTGTTATCCGCAATTGGGCAGACCTTCCTAGACGTTCCTTACTTTCCTTCCCTCTCCTTCTCTTCTTGCCAAAATGCGTTTAATCAATTCCTTGGGTCTTTTCACCCTCACCCTCAATGCTGCTCTGGCTGTGTATGTATTTGGAATAATCAGTAAAAGCCATTGGAATAGAATTATGAGCTGACATTGGAGTAGTGCGGGACCAGCTCACCATCACCATGCCAGACAAGCCAGTGGGACCACCACTGTTCTCCCCAACTACGATTATGTCGTCGTAGGCTCCGGACCTGGAGGTGGCCCGCTCGCTGCCAGATTAGCAATTGCGGGTTATTCAGTTCTCTTGATTGATGCCGGCTCGGATCAAGGCTCATCCTATCAGGAGCAGGTTCCCGCGCTCCAGCTCCAATCTACAGAGTATACGCCTATGAAATGGGATTACTTTGTAAACCACTACCAAAATCAGACACGGGCAGAGCTGGACTCCAAGTTCACTTGGCAAACACCCTCCGGTGATTTGCACGTTGGACCTAACCCTCCATCTGGTTCCGCTCCACTCGGCATTTTGTATCCTCGTGCTGGAACTCTGGGTGGTTGCTCTGCGCACAATGCACTCATCACCATCTATCCTCACGCGAGCGACTTCGACAATCTTGTAGACATCACGGGCGACTCATCCTGGTCTCCGAACAACATGAGAACTTATTTTGAAAAGTTGGAGCGTAATGGCTATCTCCCCAGTAGCGTTGTCGGTCACGGCTATACCGGTTGGCTGGGAACTGCTTTGACCGATCTCTCTTTGGTGGTTGAGGATCAGAAACTGCTCTCGCTCATTATCGCCGCTGCAACTGCCATGGGTAAAAGCCTCCTTGGTCTTCTGGTCAGCACTGTTGCTGGTCTTGGCCAGGTTCTACTTCGTGACCTGAATGCCCCAGGCCAGGTAGAGCAAACTGGTCTCTACCAGGTCCCTCTTGCCATGGCTGCATCTACTCGTAATGGTCCCCGCAACTTTGTCCTCGACACCGCAAACGCAACCAACCCGGATGGTTCTCGCAAGTATCACCTAGATATCCGTCTGAACACTCTCGTTACCAAGGTTCGCTTCATTCAGAATGGAACTAACCCCCAGGCCGTTGGCGTTGATTTCCTTGAGGGCGAAAGCCTGTATCGCGCTGATCCCCGCTCTGGTTCTGCTTCCCCAACTGGTTCCGGAAGTGTCAATGCAACTCGCGAAGTCATCCTTTCCGCTGGAGCTTTCAACAGCCCTCAACTTCTCAAATTGTCCGGTGTGGGACCCAAGGCTGAACTGCAAAAGTGGAATATCCCAGTTGTAGCAGACCTCCCTGGTGTGGGCACTAATCTTCAAGACCGTTACGAGACCACTGTTGTGGGCGAGAGCACCTCTGATTTCGTCATTACTGAAAAGTGTACTTTTATGCGCACTTTGCCCGATCCCTGTTTGACTCAGTGGATCAATGGGATTGATCCTACCACCAAAGGCACATATGGAACTAACGGCATTGCTATTGCTATTATCCGAAAAACCTCAGTTGCGGAAGACGGTGTTCCAGATGTCCTTGTGTCCGGTGCACCAGCCTACTTTACTGGATACTACCCAGGATACTCCAATTTCTCTCTTGCTGATGCCAAGCACTGGGCTTGGATTACCTTGAAAGCACACAGCCGAAACAATGCTGGTACTGTTCAACTCCGTTCTGCTGACCCACGCGACACTCCTATTATCAACTTCAATTCCTTTGATACTGGGGTTACTACCGATGGTGCCGACCAGAAAGACCTCCAAGCTGTGTACGAGGCTATGCAATTTTCTCGCCAAGCATTCTCAGATTTGATACCTCTTGATGGCGGCTTTACTGAAGTTTGGCCAGGACCTAGCGTTAAGACTGAGGACCAGCTAAAAACGTTCATTAAGGATGAAGCCTGGGGTCACCATGCTAGCTGCACATGCCCTATTGGTTCTGATGATGACCCAAATGCCGTGCTGGACTCCAACTTCAGAGTTCGTGGTGTCCAGAATCTCAGAGTTGTGGATGCGAGTGTTTTCCCGAAGATTCCAGGTTTCTATATTGCGCTCCCCACTTACATGATCAGTGAGAAGGCTGCGGATGTTATCATCAATGGTGCTTAATGAAATGTATTTGGCTTAAGATATCCTGGCGGTGTAATTTTTATCATTTGAGATAGTTAAGATTTTAACAAGATCCAAGCATTCTCAGCTTATTATGTCAGACAAATCAGTTCTTTTCCCCGTACCTGGAGTTATCATTTTTATAGTATATATAATTAAACAAAAGTCGGGACCAAGCCTTTGTAGCAGGTTGAAGATGTGTTGATATTGCGCTTATGAGATTAACTCGTACTCACTTGGATAACTCGCTCCTATGCACCACAGACATCCGACTGACATATGGAGAAATTCTTATTTAATATAATTATACATAGTAAGCGATACTAAAAAATACCATAAATACCAACTAAAGTTTATTCCATCCAAAATTTACCGACGCACCTGTACAATTCATATAAAGCTAAATATCAGTCTTTGTCTCATAATTTACCATCGTAACGAATCTTGTTCTATCGAATACTGACTTACTACTTGCCATGAAGCAAGTTACAAATGACCTACCATAGTCGATCGGTTCTTATGTTGTCGTCATATCATTGCCAATGTTGATGAAGCAGTGTATATATGTACAACAATGCCATTATAAAGATACCTAACATCTTAACCTTACGCAGAGCATCACCAAGTTGAAATATCCCCAGCTCGACCATGTAGGTAGGACATGGAATTTCTAGGATTAGGAGGTGAATATGACGCATATAACAGATTGATCCTATTACAATTATTTAAGATCCAACAGCTAACGTAATTCCCGGTTCACCAGTTACCCTTCTATCTACTTGAGAATCAACGCCAAAAATTTAACCACAAACAACAAATAACCGAATATATTTAATGACTAGCTAAATTAGAACACTTGGTTATTTTACGATCTGAAACACCACATTCTAAACACATTGATGAACATCGTTGTGGAAACTCCAACAGCTTTGGAAATGGAACAGCATTTTCAAGTGTTACATCTTTAAATAATAGATGACGAGATGTTAATTATTGGGAAGCGGTCTGCTCAATTCAGAACAGAGAGAATGCAATTGCAGATGTACCTAGCATAGCATACCAAAGGAAAACTTTGGGTACCAACAGAGGTGGCATATTCGGCTCCTCTTGTTGCATTCGAACAATGTACTGCTTAGCCCAGCCGAAAATCTTTGGCTTCAGGATGACAGATACAATAAAGATCCCTAATTCCCATTGCTGAGACTATCAATCCGGTAATGCCTTTATGTATGCGGTACGTCTCACCAAACACAGAAGCATATCCATCAAAGAGCCCAAACAAGCTAATGTAGATAACTGATAAATAGCTTGTCCATAGCATGATACCTGGTCCATAAATGGGCATTAAAATAGCGGGAAAGTGTTATATACACACGTCCCACAAATGTAATTTTGTGTCTAACCTCATCAGTTGCTCTCTAACAGCAGTCGCAGCTTCTGGAGCGAACCTGCGCAGCTATTCACTTTAGCAAAATTGGTCCATAGGTTTCGGGTTGAAATAATATTGTGCATGTAAGCAATACACCGGATGTAATAGGAGTAATCCGCTCTGCCCAGCGCTAGGATACAACGGATGATTCCACAACGGAACCGTTAAGGAATGTACTGGTTAAAGGGCAAATTACACCAACAGCTATCATAGGAGTCAGCAAATTTATTCAATTAGACCAGGTGAGAGAAAAGACAAGACTTACTAGCAGACTTTCAAAGCGTAAAAGCTGGTCGCGGGGTCCTCAGATATCACTAGTAGAGCCATCAGCAGTCTATAATGGGAGGTCACCGATAACCCCTGCCAAGAAACAGCAAGCTAACTGTGCTCCAACGGATTGAAAAGACCTGGACCCGCAATGAAATCATGTATAGAACTAAGGAACCTAGATAATCTGGGTTGCGACCGAGAGTTTCCGAAAGAGACGCAGTCACAACAGCCCATATAACGAAATAGCAGAGGAACTATAAACATTGTGTGACTTCGTTTTCTCTATGAAAATGGTTTGAACAGCTCTAGCTTCTGCATCTATCAAGTTAAATGATGATGCTCTAGCAGTTGACCCTTTAAAGAGTGTGTCATTGCGATAAGTTTGTACGTAGTCGCTTTCACTTCGAGCCATTATGCCTGTACTCTCTAGCCAGATGAATGGTAACGTGCATAGGATTGCATGATCAGTGTTTTGCAAAGACTGTTGAACTAAGCATATAGCGCATAAGGAGTTAAGACATTGAGTTACTGGATGTTATTGAAACTCCATATCTCCCTCCTTCTAATATAATAACCTGTTCAGCAGGAAATTTTCCAAGACAAGAATTAGAAATAAATTTACAACTGTAAGAAACTAAAATGGAATCAAAACACCATTCGAGACAGTATCCAACATGACAAATTTAAGTAGTATCGAAATTAAAGACAACGGAAATATGTCATGGTCGCATCGCGCGCTAAGACCATTGGATCTGTGATTTAGAATTAGGATGGAGATCTGTGACGTTATTAAAATCATTCCAATTTGGCATAGTGCCATCGCTAAGCTCGTTGAAGGTATCCACGTTCTGTTCTGGACATGTGCCTTACTTGCTCCAAGGCTTGAATAACAGATGTTAGAAAATCATCAGCTAGCTCTGATTTTGATTCGGAGCATATATTAGAATGCTTAGTCCGGTGTTATCCAATGGGGCAACGGCGACGGTAACGGTGATGAGACGAAATAATTCTGCGGCCACGGCACCCTTACTCCGGAGGCCGAGAAATATCGGATCGGATGTCTCTCGACACAGGTTATGCCCAATCAAATCATCAAACTCCAATTAGAATCGACCTTTTAGAATTAGACAGGTTGACCAGAGAGATGCCATAGCCGCGATGGGAGCGTTTAGCCATCAAATTTCTCGGATCACATGACCCTGATCCGTAACGGGTAGCACAGTACCTATGATCAGTCTTGATCCATCAGGAAGTAGTCCTACAACTTGAACGTTGCGGTATCTCCGGCGAAGCTTCTTCATTTCTTGCTTCACGGTCCACAATACTAGGATACGCCCTGAAGTCAGTGTATGTCAGGTGCCTTTGCAAATTCAATATTAAAATTGTCTCCACGTGTGGGGAATGTTGTCCGAATCAGGACTAGCCTGTCAAGTGAGAGTTATATATAGATAGCCTCACTTCACATCCCCAGAGAAGGAATATACTGGAAACTGTCCAACATGGAGTCTACTTAAGCTATCATACAGTTTGTTATTTGAAATTGTTATTTGAATAACGCAATTGCCGCTCCCGCTCTCATATAGGCAAATTTCGTTGAAAGGAAGGCTGAAATGCTGTTTGGAGGGAAGGGTGATCTCACAGCCTCTAAAAGCAACCGTAAAAGAGCGCAGAAGAGCCCCTGGGAAAGCGGTCAAATCAGCGCCCCGATGTAAGATAGGATTTGCCGCAGCATGTACCTAGCCTGTATATTAATATGGTATTGTGGTTATTTATATTCTGCTAGCAAGGACTCAGCAACTAGGAACGGCGTAGACGGAGGCAAAGTGCCTTAAATTTGCGTATTCGGCTAGACTAATATTCCAGAGCCTCAAAACCACCTCTACTTTTGTCTTGAGTCATTGGAATCTTGGTCAAATGGAATTCGTTGAGAAAGGAGAGACTGTATGTAGTAGTGCTGGATGGGACGATATCATTGTGTTTTTAATGGTCAACTACCTTGCCCACGCTGCCACATCGGTTAGGTTCCCCGAGGAAACAAATTGGGAAGTCAACAAGAGACGCATGGACGCTTTACTCGCTCCTTATATTGGTCTAATGTACGCATTAAGAAAGATCCAGTGGTGTCTGGTTTTGGAGACTGATTCCATGAAACGGGCATGTCGTGCTGAGGCTCTTTGCCAAGTAGTACGAACAGAAAAGTGGAGACCAAAAGATGGTGCAAGCATCGAAGTTCCATATGTAGATTCTCTGTTAAAGTTGTCATACTTCCCCTTGGGCGCAATTTGAGCTAACTTGCAATAGCGCAGAATCCCTGGACGTGCCTCGGCGGTGTTTACTAGATTTCGAACAAACGCATCAGAAAGGCCCGGGTCGACCATTGCCCTATATGATCACTGGGCACAAGCTCAATCTTGTGGCGGGAATCGCGTTAGATTCGTTACCACCAGGTTACGGGATTCAACGGTGCCAAGGAACACCTACCTTACAAATTCATCGGCGAGGTAACGACGTAAAAGTTTCAGGCGACCACAAGACTACTGAGAATGTTATCGCGCTCGCCCAAATCATATTTGCGACAGTATCAGTTTACAAATCACGTGGTGACCAATTTAGACGATATGGATACGCAGCATTCTCGCTGACTGTTCTACCCTTTGCCGTCATGTCATTTGCAAATCTCATAGCCAATATCATTTCGCCGGATTATGCAAGATTGCATCTTGTAGAGACCCCGGAGTTGATTGAGGCGCAGGAACGAGGGGCAATTGTGATGTGTGTAGTTGGAAAACTACAAAACGAGGTGGAGCTTACTTCGAGGGTGGCTTTTAGACGCGAAGGAGACGTGCTCTTGGCTTGGAGAGATTTAGAATCTAAATATTCGTGCTCAGGACCAGTCATTCACAGAGAGGAAATTTGCTCTCCACCGGTAAGATTTCGCCTTTTGGAATACGGAAGTCAGCGCTGATCGGCATGGCGTATCGATAGTCACAACAATTCATCAGTACCTCAATAACCATTCGATCTCACAAACCCGCCCTCGAAACTCTTCCACCCGAGAGTATTCGCCAGCATATTCTCGCGCAATTTGGGTCGTGCCTAGCGGTTATTCTTGGCCTGTCGCTCTTTGTCTCGCCTTCTATCATTATTTGGGCAGTCACCCGCTTTGATGCTGGACAGAGCCAGACCGTGGACCGAGTAGGAGTGTTATTGTGGCTGTACTTACAACAGGCTAGTCTGCTGTTTTTATTGTTATGGAATGCCTACTTCCAAGTCGAACATGCCTTGCATGCCGATTCAAGGTATACGAGGTGGTTGGAACCAATACTCGGCTTTATTCTGAGGGCTGCAGGTATTCTAGGATATGTCGTTGTCATCCGACAGATTGTGGCTTTTGGAGTCTGTATTCAAGCCTGAAAAGATAGTCCAATGCTTGAAGCCCTGCAGAAGGGGAGAACCGAGAACTTTGAGGAAGGCATGTTTCTCCTTCCCTAGTTTGCTACTTCATAGTGCTTCCATTTGCAGTCCAGTGTCGCAGCTCGGAATCAGGAGTGGTATCTAGTTAATTGGTGTCGAATTCAGCAAGCCGTTTCTTCTGAGTGCCATGATCTATGTAGTAGTCCAGTATTAAGGATAGAGCAAGACTGTGCTTACATTTAATCAGCACAATGCAACGACGCAATGTGATCAACTATTCAATCCGACGATTGAATTTAGAATAGAGAAAATGAGCGAGTTCACGTGACTGGATATGATCTGCGTAGATATTCAAGAATTCATTACGTCTCCAGAGGTAACAGCCACCTAAGTCACTAATATAGAAGGTACCGAGATGCAGCTTATAAATTCTAGATACAAGTAAGCCTTGTATAGTATATCACTGTTAGCCTAGGATGTTAATTGATGCGTATCTCGTGCTAACTGAACATCCGCTCTACACATTGAGTGCGCTGTGATGCAGAAAGGAACTTGGCGACATAATATAGCTACTTCAGTGGGTAAAGTCTACATATTTACGCACATACACCAGTTTTCAATGTCTTACCGGATACTCCCCCTTCAAATGTGCGCTTTTGCTTGTGGATGCCTTAAAAGTAAGCTAACGTAATTCCCTGTCCACCCGCCACCCAAAATTTACCACAAAATCGAGCAAAATCACTACTTAATAACTCAACATATCTAAAAGCAAATAAGATGAAAATATAAAAATAAATAAATTATAGTAATTAAATATAAAATATTAAATTTTAAAAGTAATCATGATTTTCAAACTCTATTAATTTATAATTTTTTATTTCCGGATCGAAAAACTTAATTTATTTTAAATATTATTTATATTATATATTCTATTAGTATCAAAATTTATATATTTATTAAGCAATACTATACAAATATAATTCTTAAGTTTCAAGCTAAAATTCAATATAATGGTTAAGTTATTAAGTAGTGATTTTGCTCGATTTTGTGGTAAATTTTGGGTGGCGGGTGGAGCAGGCTGGCGGGTGCACAGGGAATTACGTTAATCACTGAGCCTACCTAAGAACTGAAGCGAGGTGTGCGTTAAACTTGTATTACAATTGTGAAATTTGTATAGAAGAAAATGCCATCGAATTGTGGTATCCCAATTATGAATTTATGTAACTCGCAGAATGGTATTCTTTTCTGCTAAGGGATTTATGCAACTTCTGCAATTGAAGTATTTCTGCCAGGTACAAATATTTCACCGTATTTCGCTAACAAAGCCTTGTACCCGGCAGAAAGTTATGCCCAAACTTAGAGTGGTTAATCAATTATGCAAGGCGGTACGGAGTAAAGTGAACTACAATTTGAAGCCTCCATGCAATAATATATGACCGCAATAAGAAGCCTACTAACGCTCGCTGCAATAATTAGTGCCATTCATGCCTGAAAATTGGGTGGGTGTCCAGTTGGGGATGGTTTCCGGTTAGATGGTGGCTGGGTACTGTGTGCCTGCGTCCGCCGGTGGTTTTGCCTCGGACACAATTAGTCATGGTGACAGGCGATCAGCTTCAGAGTTGCAATCGACGCGAAGCACATCAATCGAGATTAGAGATAAATTGACGGTCGTTGGGAATGACGGCCGGGCTAGAGCTTATTTTTCCACTTGCGCAATCTCGTATAGCGCTTGCGCTCCAGCATAAATACTGTTACTCCTCAAACAAATGTTAGTACCCCCGTATTTTAATTTACGATAATTATAGTAATAACAATAGGCCTGAACTAAATCTACACACGGTTTCTGTTAAATCCACACATACGGCAATTAAACGGGAAGGTTTAAGCGAAATTGGGAATGTTTAAACGAGAGCGATTTTACGCCAAACTTACCAATTTTAGACAAGATTTTCACAACAAATTTATATGAAATATATGGTATTAAAATCGAGATATATAATGATTCGAATAATCTCATCAATATAATCCATTTTGACCGGTTTTGATTTTGCAAATGTTGAGATAATTGAGTGCAAAATCATAGAATTGGCGTGTGTAGATTTAACGAAATGCGTGTGTAGATTTAGTTCAGGCCTAACAATATTATTGTTCACTAGGAAAATCTTAAAATTAAAATTGAATAATTTATGTTTTTTCAGACTACAGCCCCTTCCGCTCCAGAGTGCGCCCAGTCCATCGCTCATGGCTTGGACTTGGACATCTGGACATGTCGCAATAGAAGAAGAGATCTCCGGAGCAAGGACCGAAGTGCCCGATCTATCTTGGGAAACATCCGCCAACGACCAACCCGCCAGCGCGTAGACCTCGAAGCTGGCACCGGATCGCAATTTTTGAAGTCAAAGTTGTTGCCACACAACGGCTCTGAAGTCACGGGCGCCAATGTGTACACTGAGAGGGGTTGAGGCTGGAAACAATGTCCGCAGTTTGGTGATTGCGGGGGGTTGAACAGGCGCGTGTGAGGGAAGAAGCGCGGTGGCGCCCGATCACAGCCGACTTCCCCTACTTTTTCTCCCCCCCTTTTGACCTGTTATCTAATCACTGAATATTTCCTAGTACATCCGCCCGTTGCTATATGCCAGAACAGTCACATGGCATTAAATAATGAATGGCAACATCGATACCACGAGCTAGTCAAGTTGCTGAATATGGGTTGAATTGGCAAGAGGACAAAATACTAGGAAGTTACTCTTTCTGTGCGAGATGGCATCCAAAGGATGAGAGGAGCAATTTTTATTAGATGGACAAGATCTATAGCTATACCACATGTTTCTCTGACAAGAGAAACTTGACGAAGGATAACTATTCGCTTGCCATACTATTAGAATGCCTTTAACCTGAGCAAATGGGACTAATGTTTAAGAAAATGAACCGCAAACCATGGTATATTAAGCACCAAGGTGTTTTACCTTTCGGGTACCTTCATGAAGTGAGAGAAGGGGGATATATGAATTATGATTTACGGCTACTCAACTTGCAGCCGATCATGAGCCATTGAGTAATAAGATTGTGGCCACTGGGGTTCTGATCCCTGACCGCGCCTGCTTTGAAGGACGCGAACTGCATGCGACCAGCAGTTCGAACCAGACCACCAGACTTATGATGCAGAGGGGTGCATACCCTATAACCGCATATGAGAAGGGCTAAAGCATAGGAGGAGGGAAGTCTGGATGGTGGCAGACTCATAAAAACAAACCTCAGCAGATGTGGCCTTAGGTGGTACGGCGGAAACAGGGGAGTGAATTATTGGAGAGAGCCGGGTCACAGAGTTGAAATTTGAGGGCGGGTCCAAAAACATCAAAGAGAGATATTTCGAGCGCGCCTGCTAGTCCGGCAAAATTGAGCCTGGAAGAGCAAGTGATCCTTTGGGCCTACAACACTGTCATGGCGTAGATGTATCGCACGCTGCTGCCACTCATGACACGGCTATCGATCATTAGCGTGTGCCATCGCAGAGGCATTCTGGAAACCCAAATGAGAGTCCCACCCTGAGTTCGTGCCATCGGTTTCTCATGGGCGCCAGACACATGGGGTGATGCTGCAGGAAATTATTAGTTTCACTTAGAGAACAATAGCCGTTCTCAGCGGATGCACCCTCATCCACACGATTGGGATTTCCCATCTGCAAGCGCCCCAGCTCGCCAGACCTCATATTTCAGCCGAGATGGCGCGGCACCAGGTCGCGAGGGCATGGTCCCACGTATCATTAGACACTGGCCGGAAGTGAAGCAGCACCCGACGCTCCCTGTCCTGGGTCCCCAGGAAGCCGTGGAAGCGTAGGTCGGCAGGCTGAATGAGGTTACGGTGGCACTCGCCAGCGCATTCGTGGTGCCGTGACCGTGGGACTGGTGCGGTGCATGCCATGGATGGTCGGAAGAGCGCAGATCGCGCACAAGGAAAGATGCTCCTCAAGGATGGGTAACCCTCGCTCGCGCATGTGCTTCTGGGCGTGATGGTCTTGTCTCGACCGGTAGGTATCCCATGAGCGACCCCCAGGGCCAGATCGGGTTGCGCACACGTCCCATCCGCCGCCTTCGCGCAAGCTGCCCGCTGCTGGCGAGCTGATCACGACCCGAGCGCGATCCTGCCAGCTCGGGTGGTGGCGTTGGACCAGCGAGACTGGGAGGCAGGAGCAGGAGCAGCGGCGTGCCTGAGCGAATCGCCTCCGTCGTCTGCGACGCGCCCCCCCCGGCTGCTCGGCCTCCTCACCCAGCGGCTGGAACATCGACTAATCACAGCGCTACCCCGGACTCACCCCGCATTCACCAACACCGCCGTCGAGCCACTTGCCCGTGGTGCGCACTTAGAGTTGAGGCTAAATGGACGTGGGCGCTGGCTGGGAATAACCATAATCATCCTACTGGGTCGCTGCATGCCCCGGGCGGAGGTGGAAATACACGAGCGATAGGTACCGTACCCACATGAGACCCGGGCCTCTTCCACGCGAGCGCATCTGATCCCCCTTCGGTGCCGCAAAAGGTAATGCACAGGCAAGTGTATATGTGCGTATAGAGACACAGCCAAAGCAAGGAGGCCCATTGCTTCACCCGCACCGGCCGTCGCGCTGGGACACCGTGGGACGCCGGTGGCCTGTACGCTGGACGGAGGTATCAAAAATTACCGGCCGGGAAGCGTGGCGCAGGCCCATTTTGCCAGAAAGAAGCCCAGGGCCATTTAGCCGCCAGCAGACTCGACGGAAACCTGGATCGAGCAGGCCGTCCTCGGCTCGTATCGACCACGGTCCGTGTGACCCAGCCTGTGGCGGCCGGCGTGAGGTGGTGAGGTGGTGGTAATACACTTCCGCCAGGATGACTGTATTCGCGGGCTTAGCGCACTGCCAACCAGACGCACCCCGGCGGCCAGCTCCCCCGCAGAAGTCGAGTCTACCTGGGCCGGCCAGCCGCCGTTGCAGGCCCGCGAGGTACCTGCTACCCGGCCCCCTGCTGCGCATGCCCCTGAATCTGCTTCGCACCCCANAGGGGGCCAACCCCAAGCCGGGGAGGAGGTGGAATTAGCCCATTAGTGTACGCCCTTCCCCCAGTCTCGAGGGCCCGCGTTGGGCAGCCCATCCTCCATGGGCCTGGCCACATTGCGCCAACCAGATGCACATCGGTCGAATCGGCGATGCGGACCTACATGCCGCGAGCAGCAGAGGTGTGCTCCTGGTTGCTGGGAACCTTCTTATTTAAGCTCCAGCTGGCCTTCCTGAACCCGCAAGACAGGCATCTCGGTCGCCCTCTGTCTGCCTGCGTGGTCTCGTGTCGCAGCTGTCGCTCATCGTGCTCTGACTCTTTGCTTCATTCTTTCTTCCTCGTGCCCCCATCGTCACTGTCGGACCGCTCCCGCGCAAAGCCACCGCAACCATGGTCGAGATCAAGGCCCCAGCCGTCACGGCCAGCGAGCATCGCAATGATGAAATCCCAGAGTTCGAGCCGGTCGACTGGAAGAAGGATCCGGCTCTTCGCAAGCTCTACATCTACTGCGCTTTTGGTCTCTTGGTCGCCTCTGCAACCACCGGTTATGATGGGTAAGTAGCAAGTGCAAGAAGATACTTGCCTCGGTGCAAATGGCCAAGTTGGTTGACCAGGCATCTCTTTCAATTCCAGATCCTCCCTCAACATTATGCAGCAGTACAACACCTTTGAGAATTACTTCGACAATATCGGAACCGACGCCTCTAAATCGAATCTTCTCGGTCTCCTGACAAACATGTTCACCATCGGCTCCATCCTCTCCATGTTTGTTGTGTAAGTCGCATTCCTCGATGTAAAGGTGGCGCAGCTCCTAGAACTAATGCGTCCGTCAAGTCCGACTATTACTGACCGATGGGGACGTAAACCCTGCATCGCTGTTGGCTGCGTTTTCATGATTATTGGTGGCTTCATCAACACCTTCTCGACTAGCTACGGAAGTGAGTTCTACTCAATGAGCCAAGCTTCAATGTTCATTATATTGGCGGTCAGCTAACTATATCCAGTGTTCTGTGCTGGCCGTTTCATTCTTGGGTTTGGCAACTCTCTCGCGCAGCTGGCCTCACCCATGCTGTTGACGGAGATCATTCACCCGCTGCACCGTGCTCCCTTCACCGCGGTGTATAACTGCCTGTGGAACCTTGGAAACTTGAGTATGACATTCTCCGATGCCGGTTTGGCTTCTTTGAGGGATCAAACTAATTATATGCAGTCTGTACTTTGATCGGCTATGGTCTCCAATACGCTAATAACAATTGGTCGTGGCGAGCTCTCGTATTGGTCCAGATTTTCCCAGCCGTTTGCCAGATCATCTTCATTTGGTGTAAGTCCGTGCCCAGATTCCTAAGGACACCGTTTCGCTGACCACTGGCTATAGTCATCCCCGAGTCACCCAGATGGCTTATCTCCAAGGACCGTAATGACGAGGCACTTCAGACTTTGGCTAAATGGCACGCCAATGGCAATGAGAATAACCTGACCGTTCAGTTCGAGTACCGCGAAATCAAAGAAACCCTCCGGCTAGAGAAGGAGATTGCGCAGACCACCAGTTATTTGGACTTCTTCCGCACTAAGGGCAATCGCTGGAGGCTTGCCATCATTATCTCCATCGGTGTCATCTCACAGTACAGTGGTAACGCTGTCATCTCTAACTACGCCAATCTTATCTACGAGAGTTGTGGTATCACTTCACAGCAACAGAAACTTGGTGTAAGAACAGAATTTTCCTTTTTGCGGCTCTCAATTTGTGGTTCGCTCTCTAACTCACCTGTCTAGCTCAACATCGGCAGTGCCATAATCAGCTTGACAGNTCTCCATCAGCTCTGCATCCATCATTGATCGTGTGGGACGACGCCCGCTTTTCCTGATCTCCGTCACCGGTACGTGCTACTTCATGGTATTATTAAGAAAATGCCAGCTTACTGACACATTGTCCTATCCCAGGGATGGTTCTTTCATTCACTCTCTGGACCATCATGGCTGGCGAATATGAGAGCCATAATAGTGCGAAAGGCTTTGGTATTGGCCAGATTGTCTTTGTCTGGATATTCGGTATCTTCTATTCCATCGGATTCTCAGGTCTGCTTGTTGCCTATACTCTCGAGGTGTTGCCTTACCATCTCCGTGCCAAGGGTGTTATGATTATGAATATTACCGTGCAGGCCATACTTGCCCTTTCAGCTCAGACCAATCCTCTCGCCATCCACAACCTGCCTCACGGCTGGAATTTCTGGCTCTTCTATACCGTAAGCTTTACCCTTGATTTTGGAGCTTATGTAAATGATTTATTTTCTAATGCTGATGGTGTCTGTAGCTGTGGGATGTGGTTGAAGCAATCTGGGTCTACTTTATGTTCCCCGAGACTAAAGGCCCTACTCTCGAGGAGATCGCCAAGATCTTTGATGGTGAGGACGCCATTGCTCACATCAACATGGAACAAACGGAGAAAGAGATTGCAATTCATCAAAATGAGATCCGTGATGAGAAGGACGTTTGAGCTCCGCATAATTTTGTCGGTTGGACATCTGCCTCTTCCGCATCAATGACGGAGCCACTGAATTCAGTGACTGGTCGAACATTTTGAACGCTTATTGCTATCTCTGGGAAATTTATGTTTCCGTTTTAGTCTTAACATTCGGCACGTAGCGAGCAAGCTAAGATATTGTGGATATATTCGGATATGCCCATTCTGAAGGCTTGTTCCTACATTAATACCTTTTAGCCTTAGTTTTACCACACTTATTCTTGTATAAAAGCCAATCTAAGTTACGTGCCTAATCCTGTTTAAGACCCGTGCTCAGCTTGAAGTTCGAATGGCAGACCTTCTCTTCTGAAGGCATCGATTTTGGACGCACGCAATATTCCGTACATTGGGCACTAATATTGCCGTTGTGTGGCGAGCAGATTTCCAGGTTTGACACCGTACATGATTTTCATAGGCGCTACTATCAGCCACATGGTTATTTTCTCGTGTACCCGGCCGATAGGGAGCCTATAATACTCCATTTTCATTGCAATCCAGCAAGAGTTATACTGAGTAATCCAGAACGTTGGGCAATATGGAAGAGTTAGAGTTATCTTGTCTAATGGGCACCTCATTCGTGCACACAGCCTATTATTTATGGAGTTACTCGACCATAAATAGACTATCGCTAACTTACCTTCATTAGATACTACACTATTGATTGGTCCCCAACCCATGGATATGGCCGATCTTTTTGCACGTTGCGGAGGCGGCCTAGTCAGTATTAAAGGTCGGCAATCTTTAGGCAATAGACCACTATCCGCTTTGCATAAGTCCTTGGCAGCCCCCAACTTGCAGTTCATCATGCCGGAGGAATGGCAGAGTTAGCAAATATTCTTTATTGGCTCCCTCGAATCGACCTCTTCGAAGGGGTAATACTTAGTTTAGAATCACAATTTTCGGGGTATGAATTCAATCAAGAGCGGAATATACTACCTATGAATGACTATCTGGTTTATCTTGGTTGAGTTTATGCCCTTTAACAAAGTTAGATATAGGTCGACGCTGCATAATTGCTCAGCAAATAAGTGATTTCACTAACCCTGATGTCTTCCTAATTAACTAGCTCCCGTATGCACAACCCACTTGCACTTTTTACCCTTCTGGGACAGAGATTGAGGATGGATGGTCGTGCACCGCGGTGCCCGAACGGTCTAGCGATGATTGGGAAATGGATCTAACTCAAGAGTAGAGAAAATTTTATCTTGATTTGGAAGTTTATACAAATTTGGTGGAACCAGCAGGAATCAGCACTTACGCCCCAACCGTCACTATAATCTGAATTTAACTCCCGCACTATTATAAGAAGGCTATGTCGGCCACAGGGAGCCCACTCGTAACATATAGAGCATGGCTGCTGGGCGGGGGTCAGCGTTTGTTCCCTTGATGCAGTGGATAATAACTTTTCATCGCTCATTCCCTTTGTAGAAACTAAACATATTTTTGTCAAACCGGAAATATGGAATAGCGATCCCATCCACCATTGAGAATATATAAAAAGAGCGCAACTAGGGATCGGCTGCTAGCTCTGGAAGCTGTTAACGACCTGAAGCACGCGGTCATCTTAAAGGCGTGCGATCAGTGTTTTGTTCCTGTAAGCTAGTACCTGGGATCCCATTACCAATCCATTACGCCAAAGGCCATCTTATCGAGTGCGCCAGTAGTTCCCTATCCTGATTTAATTACTTCTGAATTACCGATATTTAGTAGTCTAGATATTATTGGCATTACAGAATTCATTACAGAGGATTAGCAGGAGGATGATACCCAGAAGTCAGTCTTGGTTTACTCCTACTCGAGTTCCGTTAGATTATGAGTTATCCCAAGAAAAAAACATCTCCGCGCGCCCAAATCGAATTTTTGGAAATAAATCAACAACGCCAATTGTAAAATCCCTCGGATTAGGGTCATTCGATTCGTAACCTCCGGCTCTACTACCCGGTAGGCCTGGATGGCTCCTCCGACGGTAAAATGGCCGACCGTCGGCCAAAGAGGTTTAAATCACGAAGAACACGTCCAACACCTCAAAACCGAAGCACAACAACTAATTGCCGCACTCAAGACACCGAGCCCTGAGAGAAAACAGGCAAGACGAAACCTGCCACAGGAGCAGGCTGTCAAATTCCTGGAATCTTTTCTGGAATGGACCAAGAAAGAGGAGGACCACGTCCATGGAGATCCCGTTTTGGAGGCAATTGCACAACTACAGAACATCGTACTAACTCGAACAGCGCCAGGGCCAGGCGACGGCAATGGGAGTGATCAAGGAAGCAACGGAAGATCAGGAGCAGGATCAGGTAACACAAGCCATACCGGACGCTCCTGGGCCCAGGTGGCTTCATCCGGAGTCAAGATACGGCCCAACGGGGGGACCAGTAAGGAAGGGGCAAGAACCCCTCATACGACAACCTCGAGCTCAACAGGAGTCCCCATCGTTCGCGGGGACCCTTGCGAGATCAGAATTCGAATGAACAATCCGGAACTATCAGCTGAATGGCGCGCAAAGCCTAACACAGCCGAATTCCTCATCAAAACCGTCAACCACCAGATTTTGCAATCGAGCAATATCAACAACGCACAGACCACCGCGTCAAGCCAGGGTGTTACGGGAGCCCAGAATACTCACAAAAGATGGATTCGAGCAGCAAAGATGCTGCAAAATGGAGACGTCTTCCTATACGCCTGGGATGTAAGGACAGCGGAAACGCTGATCCATTGGAAGGAGGATTGGATCAGGTGCCTAGGAAAGGATGCCCGGGTTCAACTACCTACTTATGGAATGGTGGTATCCGACATACCCGCCGACGCCAACATGGACAACCAGGGAGCCATGAAGGAGCAATTCTGGAGGGAAAACGACTATCTCCCAGTCCATGGAGACATCACCAGGATACGGTGGCTAGGGAAGAAGAAGGAGGGGAGGAACACGAACGCCATGGTGGTGGAGTTTGAGGACATCAGGGTCGCGAATGGGCTTCTCATGACAGGTACAGTGACCTGGAATGGACAGCCCAAGAAGACCCAGAGATACAGCAGAGACTGCATTATCACACAATGTTTCAACTGCCACCATTACGGCCATCTGTCCAAAAAGTGCAACGCGAAGGAGGTTTGCGGATATTGCAACTCCAAAGAGCATAAGACCAAGGAACATCCGAATCCAAAGGATAGGACCAAGTATAAGTGCGCCCTCTGTGGAGGGAAGCACGCGGCATGGTCAGCGGCATGCACCAAACGCAAGGCGGTCCTTGAAAAGATTGCTAAAGGCAAGAAGGAATTACTTGAAAACCCCTTCTTTCCAGAGGAACTTGATATCACACCTGGCGTCTCCGAATGTAGTACCAGAGTAAATAGTGAAAGCGGCAGTAACCACAGACAGCATAGACAGGAGACGGAGGAGGTGATTGAGGTTGACATGGGAGACGTGGACGAACTGGCAACAGATGGACCACAAAGCTCCCAGGCCAGCGAAGTCATGCACAACATTCCCCCGGCCCCGGAGGCTGGAAATAGGCCAGGCCCACAGAAAGGCCTGGGAACCGGAATCAACTCATCAATCTTCAGATCTACCCCAGGGTTGAATAGTTCAGAATTCAACTTCGATCTCCACCCGCAAACTCCAGGGTCGCGGGCATTTGCGGATCGCTTACAGGGTAGCTCCCCGCTCCCGCAGTCCGCAAGCACGGCCATGCCCCCACCCAGGAGATTCAAGGACATCGGACGCAAAAGGAAGCTCCTGCTATCCTCAGCGAACACGACACTCATCGGAACTCCTAGGACGCCACTAGGAATCATCGACAGCAACCGACGAACTACTACCATTGCCCTCAGTACGGGGGCCACAAAGACGGTGTTTGCCAGCGATTCAGAGCACACTGACAACGAGGCAACTCAGGGCTACCCAAAGCGGGTACGCAGCGAGGAGATGGATATAGACGCGATCTACGTCCCACCTCCTAGCTCACCCCCGGCCTTTGAAGAGCAGGACGTCCTTCAACCATGTAAAACAATCACAGTATACATGGATAGGGAGGAGGAGACAGCAGCCGAATCAGCAGCTGAATCAGCTGCGAATGGAGGTTCTGAATTGAGCAGGGGCTCCAGCAAGACCAAATCATCAGGCTCCTCCAGCTCCAGTTCAGGGGCAGAACGAGTGACCACAAGACAGAAACGTAATACCAAGTCGACATCTCATGAATAGAGACCGACAACAGTTTAAAATCATGCAGTACAATGTACAGAAGTCATACCCAGTGATGAACGCGCTATTAAAAGACCCTCTGATCCTGGAATTTGCAGTGATATGCATCTAGGAACCATGGTTGAACCCGGGGACCGAGAGGCTCACACACAACCCATCATGCGGCCACTTCGATGTCTTCATGGTGGAAGGGGAGGAGAGACCCCTGGTGGCCTTTTTCGTGAACCAGAAGCTAGGAAAACAGAACATTAAGGTGACAGGCCGAGGACCATACCATGCCACCATTCGAGTACTAGTCAACATCGAAAATCAGAAGGAAGAGCTGACGATCCATAACATCTACAATCCCAATGATACTGGAGGAGCCAGACATAGGGAAGGCAGATATGAAGGCCTTCCAATAGCTAGCTGCTTGCCTATGCTAGAGGCAGCGCTAGAAAAGCACAAAGACAAACATCAAATTGTGGTCGGAGACTTCAATATGCACCACAACAGGTGGAGCGGACAGAGAGACCTGCGATCCAATTCTACCAGGCAGACGGAATTCACAATTGAAATGATGGAAAGATGGGGCCTGGACCTATGTCTGGAGCAGGGCACAATCACGAGTCCTCCATCAGACATACGGAGCTCCAGGGGCAGTACAATCGACTTGGTCTGGGCCACAGAAGAGGTTCAAAACATGATTAGATCCTGTGGAATTGAGCATGACCTCGATTATGCCTCAGACCATCTCCCCATCACTACAGCACTTGAGTACTCTCTCATCGAAGCTCCAAAAACTGTTCGACACAAGTTCAAGGAGCTTAATGTCGAACAGTTCACGAGCAAGCTACAGAGAGAATTATCAGACTATAGGTCATGGCCTTTGGCTAGCAAGAAAGACCTTGATTGGGCAGTAGACAAGATCACAAGTGCAATACAGAACATGATCCAAACAGTGGTTCCAAAGTCAGTAGTGTGTGCCAGGTCCATACCTGGCTTCACGGACGAATGCCGGGAAGCCATTGATGAAGTCAAACACACACAACGCAGATGGAAAAGGCACCCAACAGAGGACAATCTGAGGGAGTTTCAAGAAGCCAAGCGAGTCAGGGCTAAAGCGATCTCCAGGGCCAACAGAGATTCACACAGGGAGAAGGCGTCGGAGGTGAAGGACGAGAAATCCTTATGGTCTCTAGCTAGATGGGCCAGAAACAGATCGATACCAAAGGCAGCCTTCACACCCGATCTGAAGGACAGGTAAGGCGCGTTAATGTCTGAAACCACTGACAAGATGGAGGTGCTGAGGAAGGTTTTCTTCCCCAAACCACCACGGGCCGATCTATCAGACATCGAAAACTACATCTATCTATCAGCCCGCGGAGAATGGGTGCCAATTACGGAGCACGAGGTTCGTACGGCTATTCAGATGGTGCCGCCTGACAAAGCACCAGGAGAGGATCAGATCCCAAACAGAGTCCTGAAAGCTGTACAGGAGCTGCTGGTCCTTATCTTAACTATAGTTTTTAACAGTTCCCTGACACTCCAGTACTGCCCAAAGCTTTCAAAAAGTCGATTACGGTAGTGCTTAGGAAACCAGGGAAGAACGACTACACTGAGCCAAAATCCTACCGGCCTGTGGCTCTCATGAACACCCTAGGGAAGATCATGGACACAGTGCTGGCACGCAGGATCCAGTATCTCACAGAAACGTATGACATGCTCTCTGTTACTTACACGGGTGGCCGGAAGAACCTATCATGCGAGCATGCTATTCACTTGCTCATGGAGAAGGTGCACACCACCTGGAGGAGGAAGAAGGTGGCGAGCTTCCTCATGCTGGATGTGTCAGGGGCATTTGATAACGTGTCTCACACACGTCTACTCCATAATCTCTGGAAACGCGGTCTACCCCTACAACTGGTCAAGTGGCTTCAGAGCTACTTAGCGAACAGGAAATCACGAATTAGGTTGAGCGAAAGCCTGGGACCGGAATTTGACATACACACGGGCATTCCACAGGGATCCCCACTGTCACCCATCTTATACCTGTTCTATAATACTAATTTACTGGGAACAGACATTGGTGATACCCTGGTTACAGGCTATATCGACGATATAACCATTTTAATAGAAGGTCCTAGCACAGTCATAAATAATAGTATTCTGGTACTTATCCATCAAAAGGCAGCCAGATGGACTAAGACGCATGCATCAGTATTTGCACCACAGAAGTATGAATTGATCCACTTCATACATAAGAGGGACAGCAGGAAAGTCAAAAACAAGATGCTGAATCTCACACTTGAAACAGAGCATGGAACCCAGGTGGTAGAGGCCAAGCCCAAGGCCCGTTACCTGGGGGTATAGCTTGATCCACAACTAGGTGAACAGGCCTATTTGGACCATGCCGTAACCAGAGCCACCAAATCCATTGAAGCTATTGCCGCAATCACTGACTCGACGTGGGGGATTACGAGGCAGCAGGCGCTCCGGCTGTACAAGGCAATGGTCATCCCTGAGATGCTATATGCCTGCTCAACATGGTATATTCCCTCGGATGATCGTGGCTTTAAGACCCGTAAGGAACGGGTGGAAAAGGCATTGTCTAGACTGCAAAAGAAAGCCTTATGCCTAATCACAGACGCGTTCAGAACGACAGTACTTTCAGTACTAGAAGTCGAAACACACATTCTCCCTATTCCACTGCAGCTCCTACAAGCCACTGTAAACACAGCATTGAGAATCAAAGGGACCCCCACGTTCCGGCGAATTCAGGAAAACTACAGGAGAGCAAGGTTGAGTATATGCCAGGACCGCTTATCACCACTTCAAAGGATTGAGATTCAGGCAGACCGGCTCTTAGGCAAATTCAAGCTCGAGGAGAAAGTAACTTCAATTACACCCCCATGGTAGACACCGCCACAGACGCGCATTAAAGCTACAACCTCAGAGGCTCGAAAGTACCATAACAAAGTACATAAGGAAAATAGTAAGGATCCAGGCCACCTCATTCTGTACTCCGACGGCAGCGATATCCAGGAACGCATCAGAGCCTCTTCATGGTGCTCGAAATTAAAAAAGGCAAATGTGGGCAGATCTGGGACCTACTAACAAAGCTACGGTCTACGCTGCGGAGCTATTAGGGATCTTATACTCCATTATAACAGTGGTAACAACAAAGAAAACTACAAAAGCCACGCTTTTTATGGATAACCAGACGACCATTCAAACCGTCAAGAATCCGACAGGCCAATCGGGCCAAGTCATTCTGAGGCAGCTCGTACACTTCTTAGGAATCCTCCACAGGAAAAAAGTCCAAGTAGAGGTTTACTGGATCCCAACACACACAAAAGTACCAAAGAATGAGAAAGCCGACGATATAGCCAAACAAGCCACAAGATAAAAACCCAAAGGCCAGACAAGACCAAAGACACCACAGTTTAAATGGGTTTTCCAACTGCTATCAGCATACAAGAAGTCGGTCAGAGAAGCCGTCCATGGCATATGAAAGACACAATGGACATCCCAAAACACAGGAAAACAGTACAAAACCCATTTTGAGACAGAGGTTACGAGGAAAGTAAAACAACTATATGAACAACTAACCAAGACTGAAGCAGCGATACTAGTACAACTCAGATCAGGGAAAATCGAACTAGCTAGATACCTGAAAAATATTAAAGTGACCGATACAACAATATGCCGATACTGCAACTTATCGAATGAAACGGTTGCATATATCGTAGGTGAATGCCCTACATTCAATGCCCAAAAAAAGAAGCATCTTGGGCAAACAACTATCTAGGACATTCCAACAACGCTAGGGACTCCGAATCTGGCTCAAAAGGTAGCACAATTCGTTCTCCATACAGAAGTTTTGGAACAATTCAGATATGTAATACTGTAGAAACAGCATCTAGTAACTTAACCACTTCAAAATAAAACATAGACAACATAGCTATGGAATGGAAAAAATTCCAACCGAAAGCAACAAGCAGCTAGGGGGAAAAGTCAAGTACTACTAGTAGGAATGGCGATGAACCAGAGTAATTGCGCAGATAGCATACAAAGACAGGGAGAAGAACCCAAATCGAGCTATAGTGGAGGAGTACTATTTCCTTATTTTATATGTTCCTTCGATTGTTTCTTTGATTTATTGGTGGGGCGATAATGGGGGATCTGACCTTGAATTGTATAATAGTTGAGTCTCTACATAGCGCTAGGTGGCAGCTAAAAAGAGTATGGAATTTAAAAAAAAAAGAGTTTTCCCAAGAGCTCCCATTTTTTCACGTGCCTTCGAACAAGGATTACAATATCTCTCCAATAGAAATATATTGTAGCATAGTAACTATCAGAGCTGCTCCACTAACTCTCCATGAACATTTACTTTTACCTCGTCCCGGATTCTGCTCAGAACGAGCTTCCTTATTCCGGATGGAGAGGATATTTTTGCGTTAAATATGTAACAGAAATGTTGCATTACCAGATGGTGGAGGCCGATCAATGAAGTAGATTTCACAATTTCGAAATCTTTCCCAATCCCAACTCTCGTTTTGCTCGCTCTCTTAACTCTCTACGCAGGTACTTTCCTATCGCATTTTTGGGTAACTCATTCACGAACACCACTCCGCCACGCAGTTGTTTATGCGATGCAAGATGATTTCTAACGAACTCTTTAATCTCCTCTTCGCTCACTTGTGGCACATTGGCGACGATATAAGCGCGCGGAAGGTCAGTAGCTGGATCTTCTGGCAGGTTGATGCCAACCACAGCTGCTTCTCGTACCTTCGGGTGTGTGAATAGAAGGTTTTCAATTTCAGCAGGGGCCACCTGGAGGCCTAGAACTTTGGGTCAGTAGTGAGTAACGGGTTATCGGAGCTTATCAGCGAATTTTATTGTAAGTTAATGAAAAGCAACACCGGCCTTTGTATTTGAGCAGTTCCTGCGATTTACCTCTGTGAGTATATTATAACACAAATTTAAGCAGCGGAGTTGTGGGTGTGTACCTTCTTTCTGTCCACGATATAGAATTTGCCATCTCTCACAACTGCGACATCACCAGTGCAGAACCAGCCATTGTAAAACGAATCCTTCGTGGCTTTGGGGTTGTTGAAGTACCCTTGGGTGACAAGAGGGCTTCGTACCAATATTTCGCCGGGGTGGCCTGGCTCGACATCATTGTATTTATCGTCAACTATCCTATATCCAAGTGAATGAGTAAAAAGTTTTATAAAGGTAATTGTTTCGAGATCTAAACCTTAGCTCTACATTAGGTAGTATCGGACTGATACTCCCTGTCACGTCACTTTGTCCGCGTGGCATCATTGTGACGGCCCCCGTGGTTTCACTTAGGCCCCATGTCTGACCGATGTAGGTGTCTCCCTTGCCAAGTTTCGAATTTGCGGCCATCTGCAGATCGCCATCCATTGGGGCAGCACCAGTGGATGCGGCTTCGACTGATTTAAAATGGTCCTTAACATCCGGTGATTTCGATATTCTAAGATAGATCGAAGGAACGGTGTAAAATGCCGTGATCTCGTATTGCTTGACATACTTTAACATTTTTTCCCAATCGTACTTAGGCATCCATACGACTAAACCACCAGAGTAGAAGGGTGCCACGAGGTACCCAAAGAGACCGGCAATATGACTTATGGGTAAGTGCGCTAGCGTACGGTAAGGTTTGAGTTCGACCCCAGCTTCCATTTGCTTCGTAGCCCACTCACGACCCGCAACCGTTACCACGAACAGTTCTTGCACCAAGTTTTCGTGCGAAATCATAACGCCTAGAACCCTATTATTAGACAAGCCACAGATAGCCCGCATTGAATGAATCTCTTCACCTTTTGGAAGCCCAGTTGTTCCCGAGGACCATAATATTGTAATGAGGCTTTTAGTTAGTGATGTCGAATCTGTTATTCTCTGCCAATCAAGTTTTTCATTCGAGATAACATTAATCTGGTCATCGAGACTGGTCAGCCTCCATGTATGACTTGACTGCAGGACCAGAATTCGGTCTAAAGGCAGCTGGCACTCCTTTGCTGTTGCAAGTGCAAGATCCTTGAACTCGGGACCGCAGATCAGTAGCCTACTTGTACCGACAGTGATCTGTCTCGCTAGTTCTGAGGCTGTTGATGACGGGCTTGCTGCAGAGTATACTCCTCCCGCAGCTATAATGCCATAAAAGACGGCGGGGACTAGAATCTGACCATAACTGATAACTGTAACGACATCATTGTTGGCACCATTCGCTCCAATACTGTAGTGACTCCGCAATCCATGAGCGATTTGCTGCACAAGGTCACGAAGAATATTCTTAGTAATTTTGTTGGTGGGATCTTCGGCTTCGAGGTGTAACACGGTATCGTCTTGGGCCATGCCATGCTCCGAATCTCAACTAACTATGAGTAAGAATATCCCGGAAACGAAAACAAGTTTGGAGGGCTAGTGCTCTGTACCAAATAGCAAGGTCAGTAGGTCAACCTTCGGGACATCGATAAATGGTTTTGGGTTAGAACTTCTATAAATTCTAGACATTGTCGCTAGAATGGCTGACTTTGATGACAGAGAATGCGAAACCACTGTGATATGCTTGCAGCTGAGCTTATTCCTCACTTTTGAACCGAATGCACTGATAATAGTATGTAGACAGCGTATTCTCTACTAGAGGTTTATNCTCCGCTCTACTCGCTCACTCTTTTAACTAAGCCGAAGTGTGGGGTTACGATGATTAACGGTGAAGATACCGAGGGTAACTGGGCCAATCAAATCCCATCTTGTCAGCGGGATTTAGCATGAAACTAAGAGGAAAGCCAGTACAGTGGGTGGACATAAGTCTAAGCGAATGCAAAAAAGCACCCTTCCACTTCAACATAGATTTACCATACAATAAACTACTTAATATAAAATATAAAATATATAAATCAATAGTTTTTTTGCGTTATATTTATTATACTATATCTTTTTTTCAAAAAAATAAAATTTTCTTATAATTTTTTATATATTAAATTTATTAGGATTTTAAGCTATTTTTTACTAATATTTAATTATATATATAATTATAAATTAATTTCAAATTTTATATATATTAAATTATATAATTGAAATAATATAAAAATCAAATTTAATTATATATTTCAATATAAATATTTTGCAAAACTTTTATCTGAAATACATGGATTTAGGTAAATTCTAAGCGAAATTATTATTTTTTATTGAAATTCATTTACTTTAATCAAAAATAAAGTAAAATATTTATATTAAATATATATTATTAAATTATATATCTATATTATTTCGATTATATAATTTAAAATATAAAAAAAGCAAATTTTTTAATTTGTGTTTTTTTATATATATAATCGATTAAAACTAGTGAATATTTGCACGATTTTTGTATAAATATTATATAATTAATAGAATTAATTATTTTAAAAATATTAATATATAATAAATAGAATACAAAAAATTATTGATTTATATATATCATATTCTATATTAAACGGTGTATTGTATGGTAAATCTATGTTGAAGTGGAAGGGTGCTTTTTTGCATTCGCTTAGACTTATGTCCACATACTGTAACTAGTGGATCTACAATTAGCCTTCCAGTGCTTAGAGAGAGCGCACAAATCAGGCCAATCCCATGTACAGTCTGAACAACTTCGTAATTCCAAATATCGGTGATCTCGTCTGCAATTTTCTACAATCTATATTCGTGCCGTTCAGAAGGGTTTGAACTGCGTCCGTATCCCAGAAGGCCCGAAGCTCGAAATACTCTGTACCGTCTGTACCTAGATTAATATAGAGGTGACCGTTTTCAGTGTACTGTAAATTCCCATTAAATCCAATTTCAATGGCCTCAGTTGTATGATTGCAGGTCCTAGATAAATGAATCATGAGATAAATGCCTTGTGTTCCTGATAGGCTAGGTCACTACATTCTGTTGCGGATCCAGTCTCGTATACGTTGTTTTCGTCGGCAGAGACTGTAGTAAAATCATTGCGCTGCAAGAAGCACAGAAAGACGGACAGTAGAAAAGATTCAACAAAATTTCTTGATTCCAAAAGAGCCGCGTCTCTCCTTGTGAGCTTCGCGCTGCAAGAGTAGCTCTTCCTCATGGTGATCATTCTCGGGCGATATAATCGGCTGATTTAGGAGAAGGCATCAGAACTAGATCTGACCTTATCATCAAGCTCTGTTGAATCCAGTTCCCGCATAATGTGAAAGTCAAAATCCAAATAATGGCCGGTGTAGCTCAGGTCAGATGGCGTAATCGCGTAACAACTCTTGATCCAACTACTACGACTTAGGTGCGGATCTCAATTCTGGTCTTAGCCTCCCTGGACGAGAACTATTACGTAAGAACATGACATTGTAACTTAGAACTTTCAGGGTAAGAGGCTGTAGGAAAGTCATTCAGAGTGAGAAAATCTGTGCGCGTCGCCTTTTCTTGATGTGATGATTCTTGCTTACTTAAATCACGCCAATAAAACAAGACTGGTCCATCACCATTATGGTTTTAAGCTTCCCACGAAGCCCCATCCATCAGCTAGATATTATGCAGCCCTATAAATAGAAATCGTTGGAATAGAGAGTCTGGAATCTGGACTGGAGTCCCACAAACTACTGTACTTCGGATAAGGGATTCTACTTTTGTACCTCCCAAACTATTTACCGGTAAAGCTTTACTAACTGAAACGCTTTCACAGTTGCCTTGTCAAAATTGATCCTCTAGAGTACACATTCGGATATTCTAGAGGCTATTCATATACTGATAGCTTATTAGTACCAGAG